>CAUYRH010079122.1:0-33499 GCA_963574655.1 Perodicticus potto
CTCTTCCAAAATATAGAAAAAGAAGGAATACTACCCAACACATTCTATGAAGCAAATATCACCTTGATCCCTAAACCAGGGAGAGACCCAACAAGAAAAGAAAACTATAGACCAATATCACTAATGAATATTGATGCAAAAGTATTTAACAAGATACTAACCAACAGAATCCAACAACACATCAAACAAATTATACACCATGACCAAGTGGGCTTTATCCCAGGGTCTCAAGGCTGGTTAAATATACGTAAATCTATCAGTTTAATCCAGCATATAAACAAATTAGAAAATAAAGACCATAAAAAAAATGTATAGTACATTGTGGGGCAATAAACCCCACATGTACATCTCATTTGAGTGAACCAGTAATGGGTTAAATTGGCTTTGCTATCACAGAAAAAGCAAGAGATTTTGGCTGCCCTGAGGCGAACACAAATACTGTTTTCTGGTGATCCGGAAACAGATACTTTGAAGTTTTTGCAGCCGTTGATTAGAAGGAGTTAGAAGTTGAAAAGCTTCCTGCTTGGAGACACGGCCCAAAATGTTGTAAAACATTTTGTCTGCTTGCCTGTGGCTCAAGCGGCTAAGGTGCCAGCCACATACAACTGAGCAGGCAGGTTCAAATCCAACCCAGGGCCGCCAAACAACAATGACGGCTGCAACCAAAAAATGGCCGGGCATTGTGGTGGGCGCCTGTAGTCCCAGCTACTTGGGAGGCGGAAGCAGGAGACTCGCTTGAGCCCAGGAGTTGGAGGTTGCTGTGAGCTGTGATGCCATAGCACTCTACCTAGGGTGATAGCTTGAGGTTCTGTCTCAAAAAAAAAATTTTTTTTTGTCAAAAGCCTAAAAATCTCAGCACTGTGGAAAAACAAAGTCATAAACCCATTTAAGGTTAATTTGGTGAGTGTATGAGGAGTTTCAGAAAGCAGTTCCCTTGTAGCTGGTTTCTCTTATTTTTATGTAGATTTCTTACACAAAAGCTGAGGTTCATTTACAAGGAATGTAAAGTAAAAAATTGCCTTGTGCTGGTTTGCAGACTTGATGTCTGCCACTTACATTTGGACTTAGAAAGAAGAAGTTAGATAATGGTGAATGTTGTAAATCACAGATTAAGTGTGCATGTGACTGCCAATGTATATAAGGTGGTCAGAAATAAAGATCATTGCTACTTACCACGACAGAGCGGTATATGGGGCCGGTGAGCCACAGGCACCGCCCTTCTTTCAACATTTTTATATGTAATCTTTTTTTCACAACAAACCAAAAAAGTAAAACACACACATCTAAAATCTCAAACTTGTAAAAGTTCTTAAAGTTCTAAGTGACTTCTAATTAAGAATAGACTGCAGTATGAACGTGGAAAGCCTCAAATGATCTCACTTACCCACATTAACTGCTGATCTGTGCAACTGCTGAACTTTATTTTATAAAAGCCAAACACTAATGTCATTGATAAAGGAAATGATTATTAACTTTCAATTAAATGGGATAATAAAGGAAATTGAGTAATCATGTAAGGCTTGATTACCAAGCAAACAAAATAAACCAGAAAGATACAGTCTTGGGATAGCATGCCCCCAAAACCAAAGGGGGAAAAAATAAAAAAGATACAGTTACAGGATATTTTCAGGAATTGCACTTGCCTACTTATCTTCATGACTTATTTTCATAACTCCAGTTTGTGAGGGGAAAAAATTTCTTCCCTCACTTCTCCCTAATTCAAACACTGAAAATCAAAATGACATGTCATGATATTAACTAATTTCCTTATACTAACATATGATACATATTATGGTGTAGTATATTAGAAAATGACTTTTTGTACATGATATTGACATCAAGGAAATGTTAAATAAGTTTTCACGTATAATAACTGATTTAGACTTACATCAGAGGCATAAAGTTTATTACAATCTCAGCGTTCTTTGTCAACCCATTTGGTTATGAAGGAGGGAAGGGAGACGCTATGGTCTACTGATGCAAATATGCCGTCCTACATAGGCTATCTCACAAGTTAAAGAACGTGAGAGCTCATACTTGAGCATAGCAGCTGGGACAACAATGTGCCACAAGCAAGGGTAAAACTGCCAATTAGTTGCAGAGATGAGACTTGAACTGCTTTCCCAACTCGGCCAAATAAAGTGCTCAGAGAATTAATATTTTATCCTCTAGGAAACAATGAATTTTGTTCTGCCTAAAGCAAAGTAACTAATGCCACCTGCATTATCTTTTAAAACATATATGTATCTCTTAGCATCGGCAGAAGGTAGGATTTATTTCACCATATCTAACTCCAACATTATTTCCACTTATATGTCCACTGAATGAATGATTCTTAGAAATCACAGAATTGAATAAATGATTTTGGACCAAATTTAAACCAATTTAAATGTCTTCATTTTGATTATAATTTCTCAAGGTCAGGGAGTATATCTTACATCTCTGAATGTCACTCTTCCTAGCACAGTGCCTTACAGCCTCAGTCAAAGATACTGTGACCACATTTACCATAATGATGATGTTATTGATGATTTCTTGCAATGAAACAAATGAAATCTACTAAATCTATCAACCCAACAGAATTTTGGGAAGAAAATAAATTTCTTCGTGTTTTTTGGATATTTTCTGAATACGATTCCATTGTTTGAAGAGTTTAGCAAAGGTTATAAAATTTAATTAACTCAGAGAGAATGAAGCATACTTGAGAAGATTATGTTTTCTCTTCATAATTGCAATTGATATTATAAAATCATCCTCAGCAGCCTTTCCTGTCATATTAGCATACACAGTTAGTTTGAAGTCTCAGATGATATATTCTCCCCTTGTTTCATGATTCTTGACTGTTAGGGTTAATAGAAAGGGCCTGCATTCGTTAGAATAAAATTGTACTAAAAATGTAATCTGACCCAGTTTGCAAAAGCTCTTTTCTGGTGTAAATGGTAATTCCACTTGTAGGCAGCAGAGGTAGTTGTTTTCACAGAAAACATGAGATACTAATTACATTTGAGTTTCTCATCTTAATTTTCATTTCAAATACTAAATCTTATAAAATATCAATCTTTTGTATTCTAATTCCTTCTCGTTCCCCCTTAGCCCTTTCTGTAGCAAGTTATGTTTTGCCGTACAGATCAACGTAATAATACGTTTTTGTTTACTCCGTTTCTAACTCTCTAACTGGGTCTTCCACTACAATGACGAGCATAAAAATCCCAGAGTGGACACTAACATAAATTACACTACCTTTTAAAATGACTGTTTCTTATTGCTCTTATAAGAAGATTTTAAATCCAATTTAACAAATACTGAATATTCATGATGTGCAGAGTACGTGGTAGGTGGTATGAGAAAAAGAAAGATGAACAAGTGTCTACCCCAATGTAAGAGGCTTAATCCAAGAGTCTGTGGATAATGAATACTAAACATTCACCTCTGAAGATGATTTAATTCCAAATCTTTTCATGTAACTATCTTAGTGCTGTGGCGTCCTGAGATGAAATTACAGTGTCACTGTTCAAAAGGACAAGCACCTAATTGATCTATTTGGTGCCTTCTCTTTCTCCCACTAATGTGTCTGCTTAGAGGTGATTAGTATGTCTACTGCATAATCAGTAGGACTGCTGGGTGCATAGCTGAACAACTCTCACCCTCAATATCTCTGACAGTAACATGCCAATAATCACATGAGCTTTAGAAGATCAGAGTTATAGGTGAGATCTGGAATGTGAAAAGATCTCTACAGTTCCTGGCACCTATGGGCATTCGATAAACATTAGTTCTTTTTTGTTCTTTAAGTGTCTTCCAGCAGCACATCAACTCAACAGGATGGTCTAGACATTCCAACCCTTCACAAGGGGGTGTGGCAAAGATAAACGATAACACTAGGCCCGTGCCAGTGGTAATTTCAGCTGCCTCTTTTCTGAATTCAAAATTTGCCTAGTGGATAATTTTTTTCCCATTTAAATTGTGCCCATTCCCCCTGCTCCCTCACTCCTCAGCCCCTGCTGCCACTCTGATAGTCACAAATCTGCAAGGCTTCTTTCTCACTGAGTAGTACTCTGCTTTCATAAAGTTCAGCTATTCAAAAGAAGTTTGCAATATAACATAGCAAAAGACACAATGTTGATAAAGGATGAGTTTAGGCAATATCCTGAGAGCACAGACAGGAATGGTGATAACAGCTATTTAACATATTTCATTTTCTTATATGTGACATATTGGGCAAATCAGGCAGGATGTCTCACACCTGTAATCCTAGCCCTTCAGGAGGCCAAGGTGAGAGGATCAGTTGAGGCGAGGAGTTTGAGACCCTGTCTCAAAAAAAGAAAAAGAGATTGGATGTAGAGAGAAGGGAACACTTTTACACTGCTGGTGGGACTGCAAACTAATACAGCCTTTTTGGAAGGAAGTATGGAGAATCCTCAAAGAACTCAAACTGGACCTCCCATTTGAGACTGCAATCCCATTACTAAGCATCTACCCAGAAGAAAACGAATCATTTTATCATAAGGACATTTGCATTAGACTGTTTATTTATTGCTGCTCAATTTACAATCGCCAAAATATGGAAATGGCATAAATGCCCACCAACCCAGGAATGAATTAAGAAGCTGTGGTGTATGTATACCATGGAATACTATTCAGCCATTAAAAAAGATAGAGACGGGCGGCACCTGTAGCTCAGCAAGTAGGGCGCAGGCCCCATATACCGAGGGTGGCAGGTTCAAACCCAGCTGTGGTCGAACTGCAAAACAAAAAAATAGCCAGGCGTTGTGGTGGGTGCCTGTAGTTCCAGCTACTCGGGAGGCTGAGGCAAGAGAATCGCCTAAGCCCAAGAGCTGGAAGTTGCTGTGAGCTGTGTGACGCCACAGCACTCTACCAAGGGCCAAAGAGTGAGACTCTGTCTCTAAAAAAAAAAAACGATAGAGACTTTACATCTCTCATATAACCTGGATGGAAGTGCAACACATTCTTCTTAGTAAAGCATCACAAGAGTGGAGAAACAAGAAACCAATGTACTCAATTCTGATATGAGGACAATTGATGGTAGGACATGGTGGGTAGTGGGAGAATGGGGGAGCAAAGAGAAGGAAGGAGGGAGCGGGTGGAGGGTCACAGTGTGACACACCTCTTGGGGGCGGGACACAATTATAAGAGGGACCTAACAAATGCAATTAGTGTAACCCGGGTATTTGTACCCTCAATGATTCCTCAACAATAAAAAAAGAAAAAGAGAAGAAAATGAGCAAGATTTTTAAAGAGAATGAGTAACTTCAATCACTTTAATTATGGAAAAAATCATTTTAGACATTGCTAAAGAATCAAAAGATGGAGATAGTACCCTGTTAAACTGTGATGTTTTTATTGTGTTCGTGATGAATTGTAACATTTTGCTGCCCTGAAGTAGATATGAATACATATTCTCCTCGTATGTTTGAGGCTCGTGCCTATTGTCTCAGCAATTCAGAAGGCCAAGGCAAAAGGATCTCCTGAGGCCAGGAGTTCAAGACCAACCTGGGCTACACGGACTCCATCTCTACAACAACAAAAAAATAGCCGAGCATTGTGGCTGCTGCCTGTAGTTCCAGCTACTTGGGAGGGTGAGGCAAGAGAATGGCTTAAGCCCAAGAGTTTGAGGTTGCTGTGAGCTGTGATGCCATGGCACTCTACCAAGGGCAACATAGTGAGACTCTGTCTCCAAAAAAGAAAAAATTATTATTTGTGATTAGAAAGTCTTAACTGCAAATAACTTTGTTTTGTTTTGTTTTGTTTTGCAATTTTGGGCTGGATCTGGGTTTGAACCCACCACCTCTGGTATATGGGGCTGGCGCCCTACTCCTTGAACCGCGGGCAATGCCCAACTTTGTATTTTGTTATGTAGTAGCAAAAAATTACTTTGAAAAGACTGGAGGCAAAAATTGAGTAACTCTCTGAGCCAGCAAGCCGTAACATTTCAATATACTCTAATGAGTAGAGTGAATCTGTAAAGCAGACTCACTGTCAACAGTTTTTGCTCTTCTCCTTGGCACCATCACAAAGCACAAAGATTGGAATATTGAGCATTTCAGGAAAGAGCCAAGGTAATTTAAATTTTCCTTGCTACATTAGTTCTTGGCTTTAAAGAAGCCAAAAAAAGAACTCTCGGAAAAAGTAATTTACTAAATCATGGTACCAATCAAATAATGAACAACCAAAATACAATTTGGCTTTTCTTGTGTTCCTTTTATGTCGCTAAAACACTGAATGACTCTGACGAAATTTTGCAGAAAAGGAGTTAGAATGCTGTATTAGCAAGGTTGAGGACAGGGGTATAGAGGCCAACATTGTCTTCTTATTTTGTAACTAAGATGGCTTTGTGGTCTCTCTTGCCTTAATTGCTCTTGGGATGATTAACATTGGTCCTAATTTCCCAGTATACAGCCTAATCAATTTGGTCAGGATACAGTAAATGTGCTAGGCAGCTTAGATCAATAGCCATCAAAGATTCTATGATTCAGCTCAGCGCTTGTGGCTCAAGCGGCTAAGGCGCCAGCCATGTACACCTGAGCTGGCGGATTCAAATTCAGCCTGGGCCCGCAGAACAACAATGACAGCTGCAACCAAAAAAAAAAAAAAAAAAAATGGCCGGGCATTGTGGCAAGCACCTGTAGTCCCAGCTACTTGGGAGACAGAGGCAGGAGACTGGCTTGAGCCCAGGAGTTGGAGGTTGCTGTGAGCTGTGATGCCACAGCACTCTACCCAGGGTGACAGCTTGAGGCTCTGTCTCAAATAAATAAATAAATAAATAAATATGTTTTTAAAAAAAAGATTCTATGATTCCTCAGAGGAGCCATTAATGAAACAAAATGTTGATTATCAGGGTAAAATAAATACACAGTGAAAATTTCTTAAGAAAAGGAGGCATTCTTTATTTATGCTAATAGGGTTGTTGTAAAGATTAAATGGGTTGGCGCGGCACCTGTAGCTCAAGCGGCTAGGGCGCCAGCCACATATGCCAGAGGTGGCAGGTTCGAATCCAGCCCAGGCCTGCCAAACAACAATAATGATAACTACAACCCCCCCCCCCAAAAAAAAAATAGCCGGGCATTATGGCAGGCGCCTATAGCCCCAGCTACTTGGGAGGCTAAGGCAAGAGAATTGCTTGAGCCCAGGAGTTGGAGGTTGCTGTGAGATGTGACACTACAGCACTCTACCCAGGATGATAGTTTGAGACTCTGTCTCAAAAAAAAAAAAAAAGATTAGATGGGTTAATCCATGCAAACAACTTAGAATACTGCATGGGACAGGGTAATCACACAGCAAATATTTAGCTGCTACTATTACTGTTATATTTGTTGTGTTCAATGTAACAACTGTTACATGCGATATATAACAGAAAACCACAATATAGTTTAAATGATTTTAAAATTAATATAGATTTATTATTTTCTCTGATTTGTTAGATGCTCACCGAAGAGAATTCAAACTTAAGATTTCAACTAAAAAAAAGCTTATGTTATGTTTTAAAACATTGAAAACATTGCTGTGGAGGGTGGAGAATGAAGACTTTTTAAAAAGAGGATCATGGCTCGGCGCCTGTGGCTCAAGTGGCTAAGGCACCAGCCACATACACCTCAGCTGGCTGGTTCAAATCCAGCCCAGGCCCGCAAAAGACAGCTGCAATCAAAAAATAGCCAGGCATCGTGGCCGGCACCTGCAGTCCCAGCTATTTGGGAGGCTGAAGCAGGAGAATCCTTTGAGTCCAAGAGTTGGAGGTTGCTGTGAGCTGTGATGTCCCGGCACTATACCCAGGGCAACAGCTTGAGGCTCTGTCTCAAAAAAATAAATAAATGAAAATAAAATAAAAAGAAGATCATATGATGAAATGTCATTTTTAAAATATACTTGAAATTGTAGGTATTTTGGAAGAGTTGGGCTTGAAGTAGAGAATCCAGAAAGAAGAATCCAAAATCCAAGGAAGAGAAAATAAGATCCTAAACTAATCTCATGGTAATGGGGATAAAGAAGATGTCAGACTAGAGACATGTGCTACGTAGGATATGGAAGTTATAGGATTCAATGCTGAGAATGAAAAAGTCACAAACACAAACAGTAAATCATCTGTTTCTGACTTGGGAGATAAAATAGAGAGTGATCCTTTCAGGATAAGTTATCCATGAAGAGCAAGGTTAGTGAAAGAAATAGTTCAATTTTACTCATGTTAAGTTAGGAGCACCAGTGGGACGTTCAGGTAAAATGTCCCTGGGGCAGGAGGATTTAATAATCTGAAGATTAGGACTGAAATCTGAGATGGGTTTGGAAATGATTATTTGGGAATCACTGGCAAAAATGTTAAGATCACAGACATTGATGAGATCAACCAGGAAGGCAGAAAGTATAAAAATAGAAGAGGCTTAAGGAATAGGAAGAAGGGTTAGGAAAGGAACAAAAACTGTGGGTAGTCAGGTGCATTGGCTCAAACCTGTCATCTTAGAACTTTGAGAGACCAAGGCAGGAGCTTTGCTTGAGGCCTAAAGTTCAAGACCAGCCTAAGCAAGAGCAAAACACTGCCTCTACAAAAAGTAGAAAAAATTAGCTGTCCCTGTAGTCCCTATTACTTGGGATACCTGAGGCAGGAGTCCAGGAATCTGAAGATTCGAACTCACCAGCTCTGGTGTATGTGTATGGTGCCTTAGCCACTTGAGCTACAGGTGCAGAGCCAAAAAATGTAAATTATAATACAGAATAAAAATTTTATTCAAGGAACAAGTGAAAAATAGAATATTATAATTAGAATTATAATACTTACCAGCCAGAATTGTGAAAATCAAATTAAATAATTACATAGTCACTAAGAATACATGCTAGTTATTTTTTAAATTTTATTATTTATTTATTTATTTTTATTATTTCTTACTTTTTTGAGACAGAGTCTCTCATTCTGTCATCCTGGGTAGAGTGCCATGGGATCATCATAGCTCACAGAAACTTTGAAAGCTTGAGCTCAAGTGATCCTCCTACCTCAGCCTCTCAAGTAACTGGGAGGTGTGGGACAAGGCACCCACCTGATTTTTCTATTTTTAGTAGAGACGGGGTCTGACTTTTGCTCAGGCTGGTCTCCAATTCCTCAACTCAAGAAATCCATCCGCTTCAGCCTCCCAGAGTGCTGGGATTACATGTGTGAGCCACCACATCTGACCAATACATGCTAGTTATTTTAAAAGTAACTATTGAATTCTGGAATTGAGAGGTCATTGATCTAAAAAAGGATGAGTAGTGAGAGAAGTCTAGCTCTACAAAATACTTACATTAAAACATTTTTTATACTTATAAAAACTACAATGGTATAGTTCTAGAATATGAAAAGAAAAAAATCGATGAAACAAACTAGAAAGACTGAAAATAGACCCACTTACATATGTAAACAAAGAGTATTGTCCTTAGATTGTCTTCCTCTGGTTGTACTACTTCCCACAGGACAAGAGGACATGCCCATTGGGAACCTGTCCCTCCCTTCTGAACCCTTTTTGTTACCAAGCCTGACTAAATGGCTCCAAGAGCACTTCAGGTATTGTGTTAGCCTTTCCCATGCACCTGTCCTCCTCTGAGGGACCATGACACCTTCATTGCACCAATAAACCCTTTAATCGACTTTGAGAGTTCATTATTCTTTCCTCTTTGACACACTCTCTTCCCTTGGGTTCTGGCTCACCAATCTCTCTTGATTTTTCACCTAACCTACTCACTTGATGAGTTTTCTTTGCTAATTCCTCCTAAAATCCCCAACCTCTGAATGTTTGAGCATCTCAGGGCTCAGTCTTCAAACCCCTTCTATCATTGCAGTCTGTTACTAAAAGATTTCATTCCATCGTGTGGTTTTAAATAACATCTACATACTGACAGCTCTCAAATTTATATTTCTCGCTCTGACTTTTCCTTTGAAATCTACCTTTGTATATCCAACTATCTACTTAACTTCTCCACTTAAATACCTAATGGACATCTCAAACTTATGCACAGACATGTACCAAACTTAACTCTTCATTATCTGCCACTTCAACAAGGCTTTCCCCATTTCTGCAAATGACCAACTCCATTCTTCAAGTTGCTCAGGCCAAAAAACTCAAGAGTCCTTCTCGGCTCCTTTTTCCTTTATGTTTCAGGTCCAATCCATTAGCAAATCCATTAGGCGGCTCTACTTAGAAAGTACTTCTGGGGGCTCAGTGCAGTGGTTCATGCCTGTAATCCTAGCACTCTGGGAGGCTGAGGCAGGTGGATTGCTTGAGCTCAGGAGTTTGAGACCAGTCTGAGCACGAGCGAGAGCCTCCCATCTCTACTAAAACTAGAAAAAGTGGCTGGGCATTGTGGGGAGTTCCTATAGTCCCAGACATTTGGGAGGCTGAGGCAAGAGGATTGCTTGAGCCCAAGAGTTTGAGGTTACTGTAGAGACTCTGTCAAAAAAAAAAAGAAAGAAAGAAACAAAGTACATCTGGAATTTGATCACTCCTCGCCCCCTACCACTACTACTCAAACACAATTCACGATTCTGTCATTTGGGTTATTCTTCTGGACTTGGGGCCAGTAAACTTTCTCTGCAAAGGGCCAGATAGTATTAATAAATAATTTAATAATAAATAATTTAATCTTTGCAGGCCATAAAAATCTCAGTTGCAACTGCTCAACTCCAATGGCAGGCCTAAAGCAGCCATAGGCAATGCTTAAATCAGGGGTCCTCCAACTTTTTAAACAGGGGGCCAGTTCACTGTCCCTCAGACCATTTGAGGGCTGGACAATAGTAAAAAAAAAAACAACTATGAACAAATTCCTATGTACACTGCACATATCTTATTTTGAAGTAAAAAAACAAAATAGGAGCGGAGCCTGTGGCTCAAAGGAGTAGGGCGCCGGCTCCATATACTGGAAGTGGTGGATTCAAACCCAGCCCCAGCCAAAAACTGCAAAAAAAAAAGGGGGGGAACAAATACGAATACAATTTTTAAAATGAGAAAAAAGGCGCCCCCATCTGCAAAAAAAAAGATCTCCTAACTACTGAAAAAACAGGTCCCCCTTAACCGCAAAAAAAGGCCCTACTAACTGCAAAATAAAACAAAAATAGACCTCTTAACTTAAAAAAAAAAATCCTAACTTGTTCTTACCTCGGTCCTCAGGCAGCAGCAGGCTCTGCACAGGCAAGCTGGTGACCTCTCTCATCAAGAGGAGTCGAGAGACATAGAGAAGGAGGGGAGTCAGAGAGTGCTGCAGCGCACATTCCACACATGCACACTGCAGCCCAGGAGGAGTTTTTGCTAAGCAGGACAGCAAAAACACCTGGTGGGGAGAGGCAGAGAGAAGGAGGGGCCAGGAGAGACAGAAAGAAGGAAGGGAGTCTGAGAGTGTGGTGCACATTCCACACGTGCGCACTGCAGCCTGGGACAAGTCAGCTGCTAAGCAGGACAGGCACTGCCAGCAAAAACACCCAGTGGGCTGGATAAATGTCCTCGGCAGGCCACATGTGGCCCACAGGCTGTAGTTTGAGGACCACTGGCTTAAATTAATGGGTGTGGCTGTGTTCAATAACTTGGTTTACAAAAGCAGACACTGAGGGCAGCGTCTGTGGCTCAGTGAGTAGAGTGCTGGCCCCATATACCAAGGGTGGTAAGTTCGAACCTGGCCCCAGCCAAACTGCATCAAAAAAAATAGCCAGGCATTCCTGTAGCCTCAGCTACTCAGGAGGCTGAGGCAAGAGAATCACCTAAGCCCAAGAGCTGGAGGTTGACAGAGGGTGACAAAGTGAGACTCTGTCTCTACAAAAAAAAAACAAAGCAGGCACTGGGCCAGATTTGACCTGTAGGATATAAGTTGCCAACTCCTGATTTGTGTGGGGAAATTAGAGACTGGGGACCCTGAGCCTCCCAAGAGAAAAACGTCCAAGAGCAAAATAGAGCTTAGGATTTGAACTGAGCAAAGAAACAGCAGCTTAGTTTTAGTATTTCAATTGTTTTTTAATGAAAGTAGCTTTGCTGACAAATAACAAGTCTGTGCAATTCTTGTGGAAAACAGGTTTGAGGAAGCAAACAGAAACTGCAACTTGCCTGCTTACAGGTTAAATGGTTCAGGTGCATTGGACTGCAAATGGCCATGTGCACATGACCTAGCCTGGGGGCCTGCAGTTCTCCCTGTAAAGGGATAAGTCTCCAGCCCTGAAGGGGGCTGGAGTAGAGAAACCCTGGGAGAGAAGTGGGTGTTGTAAAAGTCACTGGGAACAGTGTGTGCAATCACCCACACAGAGGAAGGACCTCTTGGGCAGAGATGAGAGGAAGGACTTTGTCTCCCAGCTTCCAATGTGGGCATCGGCATTAGCTGGTTTGCCCCACAGGGGAATAGGGGTCAACCAACCCCTTTGGACCCTGAAGAGGGAGGCCAACCAAGCAGATGTGGGCACATCCTTAAGGTTAAGTTCCTTGTTTCTCAAGAATGCACAAACTAAGTATAGTTAACCATCAATTAAGGAAGAAGAGATAATGGAATAAAGCGTATGTGTTCATACATTTGTTAATGCATGACACAAATAGCCCACAGGCTGATCCGTGCTCAGTTCTCCATTAGCTCATAGACCTCCTACCTAAAATTGGCTTTTCGAGAATTCAATGATAGCTGAGTGGGTAAAGCATACAGGCCTCCATTGTATCTCACCACGGTTAATGGGGGACCCCTGGATCTGCCTGTAAACTTCCTTTCTGTCTTGTGTATTTTTCCCATGTGGTCAATTCCACTTTAGCAAAAACCCTACGGTCCTGGCGAGGGACTGGTCCTCAACAACTTGGATTACTAGCCTCGTAGGTAGTCTCCCTGTTTCCAACTCTCTCTCCTAAAATTGGGACATAGGTGGAGGTGATAGCTTTGAATAGCAGGAAAGAAGGGAAGGATGAGTAAAAATAAAAGTAATTTTGTGATCCTGAGCAGAAAATGGAGATCATTCACAGGTGTATTTTCTTGGTTAAATAGCATAAGGATCAGCTATTGAACAGGAAGGGGCTAGAGCTGGGTGGAGTTATGAATACAGGGATGTCACCTCATCCCATCCAGCAAAGATGCTTACTGTGTGCTCCCAACACTTAACATTTAATTCCTTTTTTTATAGGCCTTTGAGAATGCTGCTCCTCTCTGAAATACCCCTCATGTACACAACACAAACCCATCCTGCCTGACTCCTGGCCATTGCCTATTTGTCTATTTAAACTCAGCATAGGTAGCATCGATTCCAAGACTTCTCTGATTATACTCTTGCTTGGCTTATATTCAGAAACTCTCCTTTGAGCTCCCATAGTACCAGGCGGAGGTTCATCCAGAAGTCCTTGTGTGATTTATAAATCAACAGAAAGATCAAAGCAATAAAACCATCTCCTATGGAAGGGGATGAGTTTTCCTAAGAGGCAAGTGGTATTGGATTGAGAGCCTTGGAAAAGAAGCTGTGTTGAAACAGAGGTCAGCACAAATTAGAAGGAGAAAGAGTGAGTCCCTGGACACAGTTCCATGCCAACATCTAAGAAGTCCTGGGAAGTC
Source organism: Perodicticus potto (assembly GCA_963574655.1). Classification (NCBI taxonomy): domain Eukaryota; kingdom Metazoa; phylum Chordata; class Mammalia; order Primates; family Lorisidae; genus Perodicticus; species Perodicticus potto. The sequence continues at coordinate 13,540 of CAUYRH010079122.1, forward strand.
TTTGTCCCAAGAGTTAAGAGATTTTACTCTTAACTAAGATAAGATAATTTAGAGAATTTATTTGCAAAGAAGAGATTGGGTGGTAGGGTAAACCACAAGTGAAGTGAAGTACAGGAACCTGAAGCCTGCCAAGATGAGAGCAGAGATGACTAGAACCTTGAAGAGGGAGGGTGCAGGGAGACCTAATATAAACAGTGACATACAATCAGTCAAGCAAAACAGCCTAAGACAAACTCCTAGAGCAGGGCCAGGGGAATCAATACCTTACCCTCACTATCTTCTCCTCATCCTCCTGCTAGGACTCCTTGTTGGCCAACACCACAGTGCACCAGAGGGCCCAGAAGTCCAGTGATCAATCCACACAGCGCATCTTCCTTAGGCCGTGGGCAAGACAATGGATCCGGAGAGGCAAAGGGAAGCAATCCCAAATAAAGGCATATGCTAGAAAATAATCACAGTTAATGTTGGTAAGACCCACCTTTCTGACTGCCCCACAGGTGAGCAGAATAGCAGAGGAAACTGTTTCAGAAAGGGGAAAAGGAGAAGACATGAAAACCTGGCTTACAAATAGGTTAATGATTATTCAAATTCTTCTAAATTATAAAGAACCAGTTAGGGTCCTTTTGCATGTTGGCTTCATCAATAAGCAGACTCTGTGGTAGAGTTTCATGCTTATTACTAAGTGCCTTGTGATCAGCCCCTGTGAGGGAGGGGAAGGAAGCATGATTAGGCAGAAGAAGTTATGTTGCAAGACCAATGCCAGACTCACCCAGACAGACTCAGACTCTTGCATCAGCAATTATGGAGATAAAATAACCTGTAAAAGCTGTCCGGTCCAGGGCTGAAATGCCACCTTAGCCCCATGTATGCCTCACTTTCCGTTATTGGAATGGTAATGATACGCGAGTTTTTTATATACTACTGTTCAAGGTCATCATGGAGATCTGATTTTTCACATATATCTAAGAGGGTATATGTTATCATGTGGTGCACAGAGTTAGTCACTGCTGCAGATACTGGCTTGCTGGAAGACTGTCAAAAAGTCACGCAAAAAATTTAAAAATGTCAACATCTGGCATAAATGCGTTCAGTCCTCCCTAGGAAAGCCATGACCTTGGGCATGGTAGCTCTCTGTAAGTAAGGCAACGCGTCGAAGGACAGATTGCCAAGGCTTTTTTCTGAGTGTACCCCCAGGAACAGGACTAAGTTAAGCCATTCCTTGAAGGGGAATTTAGGTGGCACATCTCTGAGTCTTCCTCAAATCCCTAAGTCTGGGACCAATTTTATGTGTGATAAGAGGCCCTGTAAATATGGGCAGGGAACTCTAATAATCTGTGTGTGGACAAACCAGAGTTCCCTTAGAAGAGCCACCTGGGACCCGCACCTGTGGCTCACTGAGTACAGCACTGGCCCCATATACCAAGGGTGGCAGGTTCAAACCTGGCCTTGGCCAAAACTGCAACAACAACAACAACAAAAAAATAGCCAGGTGTTGTGGTGGGCGCCTATAGTCCCAGCTACTCGGGAGGATGAGACAAGAGAATCGCCTAAGCCCAAGAGCTGGAGGTTACTGCGAGCCATGATGCCACAGCACTCTACAGAGGGAGACAAAGTGAGACTCTGTCTCTAAAAAAAAAAAAGGAAGAGCCACCTGGGACGTGATGGGCTCAAAAACAAAGCTTAATACAGTTAAAGCACGTAGATACACTTACTCTGAAGAAACTAAGACATTGGGTAGTGTATTATTGTGTATCTTTCAATATTTTATTTTATTAATTAATTTGAGAAATTGTCTTACTCTGTCATCCTGGGTTAAGTGCTGTGGCATCATCATAGCTCATAGCAACCTGAAACTCCTGGGTTCAAGAGATCTTCTTGCCTCATCCTCCCAAGTGACTGGGACTGCAGGAATGTGCCATCATGCTCAGCTCGTTTTTTCTATTTGTTTTGTTTATTTATTATTATTATTTGTTTTTGTAGAGACAAAGTCTTACTTTATTGTCCTCAGTAGAGTGCTGTGGTGTCACACAGCTCACAGCAACCTCCAAGTCCTGGCCTAAGGCAATTCTCTTGCCTCAGCCTCCTGAGTAGCTGGACTACAGGCGCCCGCCACAACACCCAGCTATTTTTTTGTTGCAGTTTGGCCGAGGCCGGGTTGAACCTGTCATCCACCCCCACCCCGAACCCCCCGGCATATGGGGCCGGCGCCCTACGCCTTGAGCCACAGGTGCCACCCCTAGTTTTTTCTATTTTTTAGTAGAGATAGGGTCTCACTCTTGCTCAGGCTGATCTCAAACTCCTAAGTTCAAGGGATCCTCGCACCTCAGCCTCCCAGAGTGCTAGGATTATAGGTGTGAGCCACTGTTCTCAGCCTTTCAAGTTTTACTTTTTTTAGGAGACAGAGTCTTACTCTGTCGCCCTGGATAGAGTGCCCTGGCATCATAGCTTACAGCTACCTCAAACTCTTGGGCTTAAGCAATTCTCTTGCCTCAACCTCCCAAATAACTGGAACTATAGGCACCTGCCACAATGCCTGGCTATTTTTAGAGATGAGGTCTCATTCCAGCTCAGGCTGATCTTGAGCCTGTGAACTCAGGCAATCCACCTGCCTGGGCCTCCCAGAGTGCTAGGATTACAGGCTTGAGCCACTGTACCCGGCCAGCCTTTCAATATTTTAAAATTTTTTTTTTTTTTTGGCCGGGGCTGGGTTTGAACCCGCCACCTCCAGTATATGAGCCACAGGCGCCGCCCAACATTTTTTTTTTTTTTTAAGAGACAGAGTCTCACTTTGTTGCCCTCAGTTGAGTGCAGTGGCATCACAACTCACAGCAACCTCCAGCTCTTGGGCTTAAGCAATTCTCTTGCCTAGCCTCTCAAGTAGCTGGGACTATAGGCATCCGACACAATACCTGGCTGTTTTGTTGTTGTTGTTGTTTAGCTGGCCTGGGCCGGGTTCGAACCCGCTAGCCTGGGTGTACATGGCCAGCGCCCTACCCACTGAGCTATAGGCACCATCCTCTTTCAATATTTTAAAGGGCTTCCAGGTAGAAAAGGGATTAGGCCTTTTCTGTATGGCTAAAGAAAGGAAAATCAAGACAAGTGATTGAGAATTTGAGAGAGGAAGAAATGAGATAGATTCAGAGCTTTTTAATCAATATAGCAGGATTGGCTTGTCTTGACAAAGCAACGGCCCTGGTAATGGAAGCATGTGCATGGGCTGGGAATGGGGTTCAGGGAGTAATCATATGCAGACAATTTTGAGGATTGGAAGAACAATTATACTATAGACTATCTAAGTCTACTCTAGTTTAGGGGATCTAAGATTCATTTTTTATTTTTTTGAGACAGAGTCTCACTCTGTCACCCTGGGTAGTGTGCCCTGGTGTCATCATAGCTCACAGCAACCTCAAACTCTTGAGCTCAAGCGATCCTCTTGCCTCGGCCTCCCCAATAGCTGGGACTACAAGTGCTTGCATAACACCTGGCTAATTTTTCTTTCTTTTCTTTTTTTTTAGTAGAGATGGGATCTCACTCTTGCTCAGGCTGATCTCAACCTCCTGAGTACAAGCAATTTTCCAGAGTGCTAGGATTACAGGCATGAGCCATTGCTCCCTGCCTCTAAGATTAATTCTTACCTTAATAAAAATAACCATGATAGTCATCACAGTACCAGAAGAGAAAATTAAATCCAGCTTATGATAAGTTAAATCCAATGAAAATACCAAAAGTCTTGGCAGTGCTTTAACATTCACTTTTTTGTGTCCTCTTTCATTTTCAGAAATGAATTTGTGTGAAGCAAATCTATAAAGGAATACAGTAGAGGTGAAAATGTCATGGGAAAGGCAAGCAGTCTGACTGGTAAACTCCGAGTTGAGACAAGTGTGAAAACTCATCACAACCTGAATCTCTCATGCATCTCAGTTTCTCCTCCCTCTTCAACTTCTTAATATAAAAAGTTGAATTCATACGATTGGCACCTCCCCTACTTGCTCTCACTTCCATCAAAAGAATAAATAAATGGGAGATACCTCCTTTTCCACATTTACTTCAATCTAAAATGTTGCGATCCCTAAGGTTTTATTGATGGTTTCTCAAAAGACAAAATCTTACAAATCTCATTCTTAAACCCTTGAGGAATATGTCTGTTTCTACTTTATCTGAGCAAATGAAATATAGGGTTTGATTTAATACTTGTTAAATCCTATGGACTACGTATTAAAGGCATTGCAAAAAAAAATACTGTCATTTACTTCTATTCTATCTCATAGTTGAAGATAGTATTGTTGACCATTATATTACTTGTATATTAATGAAATTTTAAAAATAATGAACTGGCAATTTTATGAACTGTTGTCAGTGGCATGCTTTTCATTCTCCCACACGATAGGCTAATTCCTTAAGGGCAGAAAAACCTTTTTCTCAATCACTAAATCTCTAATAAATCACGGGCAAAATAGCAGTGGTTCACTGAGCACCTCCTTTGTACCAGGTGCTGTACACACATTTTCTCTTTTTAACAAATTCCTTTTTATTTACAGATGAAGAATCTGATGCTTAGATAATTTTAGTTACTATTTCAAACGTCAGGTAACTAATAAGTTATGGATTCTAAGTCTGGCTTCTGTTTTCCCATCCAGTACTCTTACTGTTAGGCTCCCTACAAAACATAATGTGGCAGGGACTGTTTTTGTCTACCAAACATCCAATTCTCTCTTTTTTTATAACAGAGCCCTGAATTTTAGCTGAGCTCATTGCTCAGCAGAAGCTGTTTTTCAGCCTCTCTAGCAGCTAAGGATGAGCATGTGACTAGGAGGATATAAAATACGTAATATGGAAGTTCAAGTGCTTTAACCCCCTCCCTGCCAACCTTCCCTTGCTTCATGAAATATAGTTGATCACACACCTGTCATTTTAGCAGCTATCTAGTTTAATTAGACTTACGGCTAGAGGCGAAAGATCATATCCCGGCAATCCCTAAGGGCATCATGGAAATGCCTTGCCAATTCTGGTTGGCCTACTTCTGAACTTCTTTTACACGTGTGAGAAATTAACTTCCACCTCCTTGAAACCAGCTAAATTTATTCCTGTTAGACATGGTGTATCATGCTCAGTATCTTTTTATGGAATTAAATTTTATTCCTCCTGCCTGCCTCTTTTTTATACCTCTTCTCTAATATTGTTCCTTTAAATCTAGTTTAAATTCCAACTTGTCTATAAAGCTTTCCTTGACTGCCATTTTATTGATGAGGAATTTGAAATAAGTTACCAGGTTTCATAATTATCTCTCTTTGAAAAAGCTTTCTGGAGGCTGGGATGGATGGCTAATGCCTGTAAGCCTAGCACTCCTGGCATCCCCAACCTCTGGGAAGACCAGGCTGGTAGATTTGCTGGAGCTCAGGAGTTCCAAACCAGCCTGAGCAAGGACAAGACCACTTCCCTACTAAAGTTACGGCATTGTGGCCGGAGCCTATAGTCCCAGCTAAGCTGGAGGCTGAGGCAAGAGGAGCTCTTGAGCCCAAGAGTTTGACGTTGCTGTGAGCTATGATAACAGTGCACTCTAAAGAGGGTAACAAAGCAAGACTGTCTCAAAAAAAAAAAAAAAAAGGAAGAAAGAAAGAAAGAAAAGAAAAAGAAAAGTCTTTTGCCAGGTGCAGTGACTCACACCTGTAATCCCAGCACTTACGGAGGCTGAGGTAGGATGACGTGAGCCCAGGAGTTCCAGGCTACAGTAAAGTCTGATTAGGCCACTGTACTCTGGCCTGAGCAACACATTGAAACCATGTTCAAAAAATAAAAACACAGAAAAGCTTTTCATTATGAAAAATTCCAACATATATAAACATAGAATAGTATAACGAACAATTTCTTTAAAAGATGGTTTCCTATTAATCGTAAACGTTGATTTGGCTTCCCAGACTAGAGTCCTATCATTGCTCTTCCATATACATTTTTCTGCAGCATTGGGCTCAGATTAAAGGGGGTCTTCTAAAATAGCCAGCTTTAAAATGTTTTGGAAATTTGTTATTTTATATTATATAAGGTCTGAAAATTAAGTTCACAAACTCATTGTAGAAAAAATGTGACATGCTTATTGCTGAATATCACTACAGTCACCTTTGAAATACACCCCTAGGGAAACTGTGTACAACATCAGTGCCTGGTCCGCCATCACCCTTCAAAGCAATTTTGGAACTATTTTTCTGGATTGACCATCAGAGCCGTCGTATGCAGTTTGGACAATTAAGTGCTCAGACTTGCCAGTGTGAGCTGTTACATTGGCAGCAATGTACAAACCACCCAGTAAGGCTTCATAACCTTGGTACGTCAGTGTTTCATAGCTGTGTTCATGTTGACATGTGGTGGTGTCTTGCTGACCGGTATTCATTACCATTGTGTGTTTTTATGTGCCATATATATATGTGTGCGTGTGTATGTAGAGTTTCGACTATTTGGCTTAATAGTACAAGAAAGGAATGTTAGATTATGTAAGACATTACAGCTTTTTCTTTTTTTGGAGACAGTCTCAAGCTGTCACCCTGGGTAGAGTGCTATGGCATCACTCCTCATAGCAACCTCCAACTCCAGGGTTTTAAGCGATCCTCTTGCCTCAGCCTCCCAGGTAGCTGGGACTACAGACGCCTGACACAATGCCCGGCTATTTTTTGGTTATAGTTGTCATTATTGTTTGGCAGGCCCAGGCTGGGTTCGAACCCGCCAGCTCTAGTGTATGTGGCTAGTGCCTTAGCTGCTTGAGCTACAGGCGTGAGCCATTTAAGACATTACAGAAGTTGGCCTCAAAGGCCCAATTGGTTGTGGACCAGCCAGGTTTGAAATATGAAAATAACCATTTAGAAAATGGTGCTGCTGCTGACTAAATAGAGATACGATGACATTATCAAGAGATACAGGGGATTAGATAGGGATTTAGAAACAAAACTGCTTTGAAGTCTTAACTCCATCACTTTACTTTTCTAGGCCTCACAGGTTTCTGATAAGGTAAGAAAGTTGAACGTGGCTTGGAGCTTGGAGCTCAAGTGGCTAAGGCACCAGAGGTAGCTGATTCGGATCCAGTCCGGACATACCAAACAACAATAATAACTCCAACCAAAAAATAGTCAGGCACTGTGGCAGGTGCCTGTAGTCACAGCTACTCGGGAGGCTGAGGCAAGAGAATCGCTAAAGTCAAGGAGTTGGAGGTAGCTGTGAGCTGTGGTGCCACAACACTCTACCCAGAGTAACAGCTTGAGGCTCTGTCTCAAAATGAAAAGAAAGTTGAACTTACCCATGCTTTATTTCATGGCTTGTGTTTGAATTTTGGATATTGCCAAATAGAAAAAAACTTCAGTTTTTTCCCACTAATTTAACATTTCTAAACCTTTGTGAGTCACTTGATCCAATTTGTAAAATGGAAGCTTCAGTCTAGCTAATTTCTTTCCTTTTTTTTTTGAGACAAGAGTCTCACTTTGTCACCCTCAGTAGAGTGCTGTGTCATCACAGCTCACAGCAACCTCAAACTCTTGGGCTTAAGTGACTCTCTTGCCTCAGCCTCCAGAGTAGCTGGGACTATAGGCGCCCTCCACAAAGTCTGGCTATTTTCTTTTTTGTAGTTGTCATTGTTGTTTGGTAGGTCTGGGCCAGGTTCGAACCAGACAGCCCCAGTCTATGTGACCGGAGCCCTAGCCACTGAGATACAGGAATCAAGCCAGCCTCGCTAATTTCTTTCTTTCTTTTTTTTTTTTTGAGACAGAGCCTCATGCTATCACCTTGGGTAAAGTGCCGTGGCATCACAGCTCACAGCAACCTCCAACTCCTGGGCTCAAGGGATTCTCCTGTCTCAGCCTCCCAAGTAGCTGAGACTACAGGCGCCTGCCACCAATGCCCCACTATTTTTTGGTTGCAGCCATCATTGTTGTTTGGCAAGCCCAGGCTGGATTTGAATCCACTAGCTCAGGTGTATGTGGCTGGCACCTTAGCCACTGGAGCCACAGGCTCCCAGCCAGCCTAGCTAATTTCTATTGTTTCTAGATTTTACATTCTATAGTTCCACCTAGTTTTATATATGTTAATGTTAAGAAAAGGTAACTGGCCTTTAATACTGCTGTAAAGTCATGTTTGTGAGGTATTTCCTTCCCCTTCTACTCTTGAAGCCTTTTCAGACACCACCAACACTTCTTCCATAAGTCTAAAATTAAATTAGCCATCAGGATCCAGATGAGGTGAGAAGAATCAGTAAAATGTTTCCTAGATGCCATCGAACACAGGTGCTGAGCTTGAACCTGGGGAAACCCTGATAAGCCCAACAGACTCAATCCTGTTTTCATGGAGTAAGGAGTACTGAGGCTGTTCCCATGTTCCCTCAAAGTTAGGCTACACTCACATGTTTTTGAAAGGATAAAATGCCTGTGGAATTCTTTCATGGAAAAAATTCAAGAGATAATGTAACTAACAGAAAGTATAGTAGGTCTTAACTATTACTTTAAAAAGCCCTTAAGCAATATAGCAAGACTCAGTCTCTACCACAGACTAAGCAATATAGCAAGACTCAGTGCCAGACTAAGCAATATAGCAAGACTCAGTCTCTACCACAAACACTTTTTAAAAATTAGCTAGGCACAGTGGTGCATGACTCTAGTCCTAGCTACTAAGGAGGCTGAGGCAGGAGGATTATTTGAGCCCAGGAGTTGGAGGGTTTGGTGATCTATGACTGGGCCACTGCACTCCAGCCTGGGCAATAAAATCCTGTCTCTAAATAAATAAATGAAGTCTTTTTGGTCTACTTTATTAGGCCAAAGGTTCTCAAATATTTGTAGGCAGAAGACTTTTAAATGCAAAACCTTGGGTCCAAGATCTAGAGAGTCTGACTCAGTTGGTCTGAGGGGTCTTAATGTTTAGCCAGCACCACCAGACACCCTTAACCCCCTAATGCTGAGGCTCTAGATTCCAAAACTTTGTTAGACACTGCCATGAACTGCTTAGCGCCTCACCTTTTTCTTATGTCTTATCCTTTGGGCAAATAACTTTAAATTTGATATGCATAAACTAAATTTATAACTATATAATAATATAATACATAGTTATAAATTTATATATATTATATATAATATAATAATATTATATTATTAATTATATATTAATAATTAATATTATGTTATTGATTATATTATAATAATATTATTATAACAATATTAGTAATTATATTGTTATTAATATATTAATATTATATTATATTAATATATTGTTAATTATATATTAATGATTAATAATACAACATATATTATAACAGTGATAAATATATATTATATACAAATACTATATAACATATATTTTTATAATATATAATATTTATTATTATTATATTATTATTAATTATATTAATAATATTTTTTGTTTGTTTTTGGTTTTGTTTTTCTTTTTTGAAGACGAAGTCTCACTTTGTTGCCCTCAGTAGAGTGCCATGGCTTCACAGCTCACAGCAACCTCCAACTCCTAGGCTTAAGCGATTCTCTTGTCTCAGCCTCCCAATTCACTGGGACTACAGGTGCCTGCCACAACGCCTGGCTATTTTTCTGTTGCAGTTAGGTGGGGGCCGGGTTTGAACCCGCCACCCTCGGTATATGTGGCCAGCACCCTACTCACTGAGCCACAGGTGCCACCCTTAATAATATATTATTAATTCTATATTAATAACTAATAATATATTATATATTATAAAAGTTATGCATATATATAACAATATATTTATATATTATAGTAATATATAAATATGTAATATATAATATTATTATGTATAAGTATATAATACATTATATATAAATAATATATAGTTATAAATTTAGTTTATGCATATATGTTATAATATATTTTATTGTTCCCTTAAAATAGTGTCCTCATTTGAAGTACTCTGGGATGGTGGTCCCAGATCAGCCTCAGCTTTGAACCTCCTTAAACAAATGATAACTCTCATCACAGCATATTCTAAAACATTTTTTAAATTTCATTTTGAATACATAACGCATTTGCCTGATCTGATGACAATTATACATGCCAAAAATAATATACCAACTCTGCCCTTTCACCCAGCAATGCTCTTAGTTTTATGTGCATCTTTTCAAGTTTCCTTTATGGTTGTCTTATATGAAAGCTAAGAACAGGTAAGAACTCTTCTGCACCTTGTTTCTGTAAAATTAGTATGTCTTGGCTGGGCTCACGCCTATAATCTTAGCACTCTGGGAGACTGAGGCAGGAGTTGAACACCAGCCTGAGCAAGAGTGAGACCTCATCTCTACTAAAGATAGAAAAAAACTAGCCAGGCATTGAGGTGGGTACCTGTAGTCCCAACTATTCTGGAGGCTAAGGTGAGAGGATTGTTCGAGCCCAAAAGTTTGAGGTTGCTATGAGCTACAATGCCACAGCACTCTACCCAAGGCAACAGAGTGAAACTTTGTCTCAAAAAGAAAATTTGTATGTCTTGAAAATCTTTTGTTTTTAAAGGTGCCCAATATTTCATTGTATAATGTGTCCTAATTCATTTAACCAGTTCTCTATTGATGAACACATTGGTTGTTCCAATGTGGCTTTGCTGTTACAAATCATGCTACAAGAAATAATCTTTTATTTAAGCATAAATGTATCATATAACCCCCAAATTCTACTCCTAATCATAAACCCAAGAGCATTGAAATCATATTCACCCATGTTTATACAGATGTTCACTATACACAAATATTCACAGCAGCATGACTCATAATAGTCAAAAAGTGGAAACAACTCAGATGTTCATTGGCTCATGAGTGATTAAAGAAAATGTGTTATATCTATACAATGGAGTATTATTGAGCCATAAAAAGAATGAAGTATTGATAAATCCTACAACATGGATGAGCCTTGAAAACATTATGTAAGTGAAATAAGCCAGAAACAAAAAGCCACGTATTATATAATTTGATTTGTATGAGTTGACCAGAATAGGGAAATCTACAGAGATAGACAATAAAGGAGTGGTTGTTTGGAAATGGGGAATGGAAGGAATAATGAAAATATTCTGGAATTAGATAGTGGTGATGCTTGCATACCTTGTGAATATACCAGAAATCACAGAACTGTACTCTTTAAAATCGTGAATATTATGGCACATGAATTGTATTTCAATTAAAAAAACTTGGTACATACCATTTTATATGAGTACAAGCATTTCTATAAGATTAAAATCACAGAAGTGGGATTGCTGGGTCAAAGGGCACATGCATTTTCAATTTGCAATTTTAATATATTTTGCTGAATGTTTTCCCCCCATCTGGGCATTAAATTTATACCATCCACACATGTGAGATGGTGGCTCCCGATAGTATTGCCAACAGTGTGTATTGTCAGGCCTTTAGAGTTTTATCAAACTGATATATTTAAAAAACAGTGTCTTGGTATAGTTTTAATTTTCTTCTCTCTCCCGCTCAGTGAAACTGAACTTTGGAGCTTTTTTGCCTTGCATATTTCCTATAATCATATTTAATCCATTGGAAATGCTTGTTTGTGCTGCCGTGTTTTGTAATGCTTATGGCAGGAAGGAGTTAGCTCTGTTTCCAGCCCTCTCAATCAACCCCAATTTCAGCTCTATCCTACAGTTTAGTATATAATTATTCAAATTAGCGATGATTCTCTTCGGCAACAAATTGAACCTCTGCAGAAAATGAACCAAGTGCCATAAAAAGAAAATAAAAGCTGACTTTTTAGCCTTTGAATCTGAGCTTTTGAAAACCAAACAAAAGGTTGCAGCCTCTCCAAATTACTGATTACACAATAATCTCTGAATCCTGACATCTGATTCCTCCCCACTCCCCCCCTCCAGGGTTCAGTAAATAACTCATAGCTCTTTTCTTCTAGCAAGAAAAAGAGACCATATAAATACAGTTTGTCCCCAAATGCATTATTTGCATGCTCCTTCCATCACTGAAGATTAGGCTTCCATCTGTGGGATAATTTATATTATAAGCATGCCCATTCTCTAGGTGGAAAAACAGGTTCTGACAAGAACTGGGAAGTTGAGATCAATTGAATGGCTGTCTGCCAATAACATATGGCTGATCTGATTTTCTTCTTCTTTTTTTTTTTATAGAGACAGAGTCTTACTTTATCACCCTCAGTAGAGTGCTGTGGCATCACAGCTCACAGCAACCGCCAACTCCTGGGCCAATTCTCTTGCCTCAGCCTCCCGAGTAGCTGGGACTACAGGCGCCCGCCACAATGCCTGGCTATTTTTTGTTGTTGTTGTTGTTGCAGTTTGGCTGCGGCTGGGTTTGAATCCGCTATCCTGGGTATATGGGGCCAGTGCCCTACTCACTGAGCCACAGGCACTGCCTTATGGTCTGATTTTCAATAGTAACACTTTAGATTCCACAATTTCAAAGCAATCTTTTTTTTTTTTTTGGCCGGGGCTGGGTTTGAACCCGTCCGCCCTACTCCTTTGAGCCACAGGTGCAGCCCTCAAAGCAATCATTTTAAATCTAATCTCTTAAGTATCCCCAACTAAATACATTTCTAAGCTGATATGTAACGTACTCAATAGTTGAGTCATGCTTTGCACCCAATGTTCCTCTTAGTAGCTTTTTCCCTACCCAACTCGGACGTCTTAAGTCTCTTGAGTCCTAGAGAGATTGTTCACGATCACAGAAAAAACTAAAGCCAGAGCTGGAATAATAATGAGAGCTAGCATCTCTGTTCTAAGAACTTTAAGTATGTTCACTTATTTAGCTCTCACAGCAACATATGAGGTATCAATTATGCTATCTTGGTTTCTACCAAAGCATCAAGCGGTTGAACACTTTGCCTTAGATCACCCAGCTGGTAACAGTTAAGATTCCAATCTAGAAAGTATGTTTCTATTGCTTGTGCTCCTAACCACTATTCAATAGCAAACCTTGGGGCAATCTGATGCAACAATCATTTTAGAAGCAAACTGTCTGAGTCTCAGAGAGCTAAAGTGCTCCCTCTTCTTGGTACAATACTACCTAAGGGAGAATGGGATAATAATCTCCCTCTATGGAATCTTACATGGATTACGAATGAGCTCAGTCTGGTTGAGTTCAGAGAAATGACAATATAATTAATTTAGGAAGTCATGTATCTAGGCTTGTCACGTTAATAAATAAAAATATAGGACTCGTGATTAAATTTGAATTTCAGATGACTAATGAACAGTTTTTAGTATAAATATGTCCCATGCAATATTTGGGACATGATTTATACTAAGAAATTATTCATTATTTATCTGAAAGTCAAATTTAATGAGGTATCCTGCATTTTATCTGGCAATCTTACATATATTAAAAGGCAAAATGTTAATTGTATGTCTTGAGGACATCTTTACTTTTTACTTTATCCAGTTCTATATCATTTGAATGATTTAAAGTCACCAAGATTCTCAAAACTTCCTCCAAAACCTGCAGCATGGGTGGCACCTGTGGGTCAGTGAATAGGGCCCCGGCCCCATACACTGAGGGTGGCAGGTTCAAATCCAGTCCCCGCCAAACTGCAATAAAAATCCACACTTAAAAAAAAAAAAAAAAAAACCTCTAGCAGACCTCAGCTTATGCCCATGGCTGAATCAGTTTTTTATGAGGATAATACGATTACCACAATTTGTTACATTCACCCCACAGGAACCATTACTTGAAAAAAAATTGGCTTATGCTTATAATAAATATTAGAGTTAACAATCATTATTTTTTTTTTTTTTTGTAGAGACAGAGTCTCACTTTGGCGTCCTCAGTAGAGTGCCGTGGCATCACACAGCTCACAGCAACCTCCAACTCCTGGGCTTAGGCGATTCTCTTGCCTCAGCCTCCCGAGTAGCTGGGACTACAGGCGCCCACCACAACGCCTGGCTATTTTTTTGTTTTGCAGTTCGGCCAAGGCCGGGCTAGAACTCGCCATCTTTGGTATATGGGGCCCGCGCCCTACTCGCTGAGCCTCAGGCGCTGCCCTAGAGTTAACAATTATTGGCTCGCACCTATAGCTCAAGTGGCTAAGGCGCCAACCACATACCCCAAAGCTGGCGGGTTTGAATCCAGCCCGGACCTGCCAAACAACAATGATGGCTACAACCAAAAAATAGCCAGGTGTTATGGTGAGCGCCTGTAGTCTCAGCTACTTGGGTGGCAGAGGCAGGAGAATCGCTTGAGCCCAGGCGTTGGAGGTTGCTGTGAGCTGTGATGCCACAGCACTCTACCCAGGGCAACAGCTTGAGGCTCTGTCTCAAATAATAATAATAATAATAATAATAATAAAATAAAATAAAAATAGAGTTAGCAATTATCATATATCAGGCTCTGCTGTAAGAACTTTAAATAGGTCAATTTAATTTTCACAATAACACTGGGAAGTATATACTGTTATACCCATTTTATAGATGAAAAACCCTGAATAACAACAACATTAAGTAACTTACTCAAAATAATATATCATCTATTTGTTGTGGCACTGTTGAATATGATAGCCACTAACCATGTGTGGCTATTTCCATGAAAGCAAAATAAAATTCAGTTCCACAATTACAGACCATATTTCAAATGTTCAACAGCCACATGTGGCTAGTGATTGCCATATTAAACAGTATACATAAAATGGTTTTGTCATTGCAGACAGGATCAGCTTCATGGGTCCCACAGGGCTCCAATCTTAGGGAGGTCCATGCTTGGTTTAGTAACTGCTGTTGCTGTTGTTGAAATTCTTTCTTTCTTTATTCTTTTCTTTTTTTCTGTTCTCTTTTTTGAGACAGTCTCAAGCTGTTGCCCTGGGTAGAGTGCTGTGGCGTTGCAGCTGACAGCAACCTCAAAATCTTGGGCTTAAGCAATTCTCTTGCCTTAGCCTCCCAAGTAGCTGGGACTACAGGCGCCCACCACAATGCCCGGCTATTTTTTGGTTGTAGTTGTCATTATTGTTTGGCAGGTCCGGGCTGGATTCAAACCCACCTGCTCTCATGTACGTGGCTGGCTCCATAGCTGTTGAGCTACAGGCGCCAAGCTGGCAGAAAGTTTTATTTGACAGCACTCTTGAGCATCAAGGAAATAAAGAAGGCGGAGTGTAATTGAAATAGATCTTATTGAAGAGGGAGGATTTGAACTGTGCAGTTTTGAAGAGCTAGGTCCTGCCTGCAGTCAAAACACTTTTTCCAGCCTTCCCTCTACCCGAGGGGCCAACAAAATAAAAATCTTTGCTCAGAATTTATATTCATATGCAATACATTTGGATCCTGAATCCTCATGAGACTACCCCTTGAGCTGACCAGCTGCTCCTAACCCACTTCACCCTCAAGTCTGCCCTGAAATTTCTCAAAAGTCACTCCTAAAAAAATATCTAACATCCAGGCTCAATCGGGTAGCGCCTGGTACTGATATAACACCGTGAAAAAATATCTAACATTCAAAATCAGTGAACACGTTTTCAAGTAGAAGTAATTCTCACGTGAACATAGATTGTATTCGAATCTAGGCTTCCTCTTGCCAGAATACTCCCAAGATAAAGCACTAGATTGAGAAGCAAGTCACTGCTCAAATTCACGGTTGCCCCATAAACTGCAACAACCGAAACATGCTGACTCATTGTGACTACAATATCATTTCTTAAAATTTCATCTTCCCACACCAAGTTTTTACAATTAGAAGATAGAAGGAAATGTTCTATATTTCCTCCTGAACATGCAAATCCTACATCTGTTTTTTCACATGCTAGCATCCTAATCAAACTTACCTCATTAGGTGACAACAGCTTTTGGAGAGGCATGGAATAACAGAGAAAGTAGCAGCTAGGAAGGGTCTTTTTTGAGGCCATTTCCTTCCAGTTTAGGGGTTAAGAAAACTATCATTTAACAAAGAGAACATAAAGAATTTCCAGATGGGCTCGGCAGCTCCCATAGCTCAGTGAGTCGGGCCCTGGCCACATGCACCAGGGATAGCGGGTTTGAACCGGGCCCATGCCTGCCAAACAACAATGACAACCACAACAACAAAAACAACAACAAAAAAATAGTTGGGTGTTGTGGCATGCCTGTAGCCCCAGCTACTTGGGAGGCTGAAGCAAGAGAATCACTTAAGCCCAAGAGTTTGAGGTTGCTGTGAGCTGTGATGCCACGGCACTATACCCAAGGTGACATAGTGAGTTTCTGTCTCAAAAAAAAAAAAAAAAAAAAAATTAAAGCATTTGTACCACAATTTCAGAATAAGTTTGAGAACATGTAAGTGCAATTTAGAGGATAATTCTCTATGTAAAGGAATGGTGGAAGCAGCAATAAATGATGTAAAAAGCACATTAAAAGCTGTGTTTAAGATGGGACCTGATCGCTCACACCTGTAATCCTAGCAGTCTGGGAGGCCAAGGTGGGTGGATTGTCTGAGATCAGTTCAAGACCAGCCTGAGCAAGAGCCAGGCCCATCTCTACTAAAAACAGAAAAATTAGCCAGGTGTTGGGGGGCCACCTGTAGTCCTAGCTACTTAGTAGGCTGAGACAGGAGGATCACCCAAACCCAGAAGTTTGAGGTTGCTGTGAGCTATGACACCACAGCACTCTGCCCAGGGTAACAGAGTGAGACTCTGTCTCAAAAAAAAAAAAAAAAAAAAAATCAAAAGCCACATGTAATTGTGTTAAGTATGCCAGTGGGTACTCATGCTTAATGTCATATTTGAGTCTTTATTAGAGTGCAGCTTCTCTTGAATTAGGGTGACTGAATTTTATAGAACTTTAGGCTAGCATTAGCCTAGAATATTTTTGCCCCCTAGATTGTTGAAACTGGTTCTATTTATCATTTCCCCAACATACGGGGAAAAGGTGCTTTATCCTGAAATGACTTTGTACTTCCACAGCCAAACATTCCCAATGGAGACTTTACATCCATTCATCTCTCCATTAATTCATTTGCTCATTCATGGATCACCTGTACAGTACCCATCTATTTTTTCCAGGCACTGCCCTGAAAGTGCGTGTTACAAAAGCAAATTGGATAAGATTTCTCTCTTCAAGTGGCTCACAGGTTGGTTGGAGAAGACATATTTGTAAACAAACAGGTTTGAACCCGCCACCTCTGGTATGTGGGGCTGGCGCCCTACTCCTTGAGCCACAGGTACTGCCCTTATGCCTGGGTGTTTGTGATCAGCGCCATACCCATTGAGCTACAGGTGCCACCACCAATGTGTATTTCTGTAGACTGTATAGCTAAGAGTGGAATAATTAATTTAAAATCATGATAAATACTGTTACATTGTCTTCCCAAACCATGTAGCATTATGCACTCCCACCAATTTGGTGGAAGAGTACCTGTTTCCCCACATCTTTACCAGGTGAGAATATTGTAATTGTTTAACATTTTGATTGTCAGATGATGAGAACCTTAGCGCTTTAATTTCCACTTCCCTGCTTTCTGGTGAGATTAAACATCTTCCATATATACCTTTGAAACGAATCTTAAAAGAATTGGTGTAGGCCAGGGCTCCTCAAACCACGGCCCATGGGCCACATGCATTGGTGTGAATTGTATTTGTTCCTGTTTTGTTTTTTACTTCAAAATAAGATATGTGCAGTGTGCATAGGAATTTGTTCATAGTTTTTTTTTTTTTTAAACTATAGTCTGGTCCTCCAACGGTCTGAGGGACAGTGAATTGGTCCCCTGTTTAAAAAGTTTGAAGATGCCTGGTGTGGGCAAAGTGGAATGTGTGAGCAAAGACAGATGCGAGCTGCACAGTGCCAGAGTATTTTAGGGGGACTGAAATTGCTTAGTATAGGGTATGAGGGGAGTGATTTCAAGATCAAGGATGCCTAGAGAAGTAGATAGGTGTCAGATAACAAAGAGCCTACTGAGACACTTGGCCTTTATCCTGTAGATAATGAGGAACTAAGCCAGGATTTTAAAACAGGTTTGTGAAAAAAGGCCAGATTAGCGTTTAGAAAGCTGAATCTTGCAGTTGGGAGTAGAGAGTACAGAGACTGGACAAGACAAGAGCAAATGTGAGACAAGGGCAGTTCACTGACACTGGGGAGAAGGCATTCAGGGGAGGGATTAGGGAGCCAGAAGCCACAGCGCCACCTGTGGACTATCTGTGAGGACCAGAAAATGCGAAACCACTTTGGAGTATTGGGGTGAATGCTTTTCTGATAATCTTTTATTCTAGCAAATGGTGTTATAGAGAGCTCCCATTTGAACTAGTTATGTTCATTTTCAGGGAGGTTTCTGCAGAGGTGAATATTTAAAAGGAAGTCAATAGAAAGGTACGTTTATTTAAGAGAGAAAAGATATTGGTTGAAAAGAGCTAGCAATAATCTGCAAAGAAAAATAATGGAAACGCCTGTAATCCTAGCATTCTGGGAGGCAGGGCACTCCTGAGCTCAGGAGTTCGAGACCAGCCTGAGCAAGAGTGAGACGCCATCTCTTCTAAAAATAGACAAATGAGCCAGGTGTTGTGGCAGGCACTTGTAGTCCCAGCTATTTGGGAGGCTGAGGCAAGAGGATGACTTGAGCCCAAATTTGAGGTTGCTTTGAGCTATGATGCTATGGCACTCTACTGAGGACAACAAAGTGAAACTATATCAAAAAAGAAAGAAAGGAAAAAAGAAAGAAAGAGAGAGAGAGAAAGGAAAAATAATGGAAAAATAAGAAAGGAGAAATATTTTTTCGAGTGAGTGAAGAAAAGAAAAAGGAGAGTAGACAAGGATATAAAGGAAACAGGATTTTTTCTATTTTATTTCCTTTTACATACACATGATGTTTTCTAAATATTAAAATAATTTATCAAAAATAAAGAATGTTAACTAATGGAAGGCAGTAGATTCCGAACCATATGTTGGATAAAAATCTCAAAATGAGTGCTATTAATAATACCCTAGTCTTGAATAATAACACTTGTGTCTTGAGAACCTGAATTTATTTCATCAAGCAGCACTCTCATAGCCTCCTGATGCTACCTCATCTAGAAAGAAATCATTATCTCTCTCTCTTTTATAGAACAGAGTCCTGAGGGATGGGAAAGATTATTTCTTGTACATGTTATCAGTTCAACACTCTGTTATTAATTTATTATTCATTCTTTTTATTATTTTTTTTTTTCAGTTTTTGGCCGGGGCTGGGTTTGAACCCGCCACCTCCAGTATATGGGGCTGGTGCCCTACTCGCTGAGCCACAGGCACCGCCCTTATTATTCATTCTTTGGTGACTGGGGTTATATTTTCATGGGCATTCTTTCACGACTTGGTTACTGCGGTTATATTTTCATGGGCATTCTGAAATCCATAGAGTCCAGGAGTTTGAGGTTGTAGTCAGCTCTGATGATGTCACTATACTCACCCACTAACTTGGTGACAGAGTGAGACTGTCTCAAAAAAAAAAAAAAAGAGAGAGAGAGAAATTGAGAAACTGAAGCAACTGTTGAACTTCAAATAAATATTTGAAGATATATTATTTACTAAAGAATTTCTAAATACTCTTATCTTTAGACAAATAATGCTTTATCTTGTTCCATGGTATTTTATTAATGCATGTCTGTAAAAACCATCTTCTGTTGAAAGGTTCTGTGTAAAAACACAATGCTTTATAAGGTGGTGCCTGTGGCTCAAGGAATAGGGCACTGGCCCCATATACCAGAGGTGGCAGTTTCAAACCTGGCCCTGGCCAAAACATGGCAAAAAATTAAAAAAATTTAAAAAAGCTTCTAAGCAGGCTGAGGAGGATTTAAGCTCTCCACCCTGTGGGGTTTGAGAAATCATTAAAGGTCTCCGGTCTCCATTTTGTACAGCCATAGCAACACTGTGATTAACATATCATACCCCAGAAGATCAACTCTAGCCTAGACAATATCAGCAAGATATATATATATATATATATATATATATATATATATATATATACTGCTTTGTTTTTGTTTTGTTTTGTTTTATGGTTTTTTGTTTTTTTGTTTGCTTTTGTTATTGTTGTTTTGTTTTTAA
>CAUYRH010079124.1:0-11247 GCA_963574655.1 Perodicticus potto
TGTAGTCCCAGCTACTTGGGAGGCGGAGGCAGGAGACTCGCTTGAGCCTGGGAATTGGAGGTTGCTGTGAGCTGTGATGCCACAGCACTCTATCCAGGGTGACAGCTTGAGGCTCTGTCTCAAAAAAAAAAAAAATAAAAAATAAAAAATAAAATAAAATGTCTTCTAAGTTTCAGTGATCAAGGTCACATAAGCCTTGTAAATATGGCAACAGGTAGCATGGATTATTAGATCTTTAAAACACCCTATGGCAAAATGCAGAGGATGAAGCATTGTTTAGCAGAAAGAAATCTCAAACACCACTAACCTGATCTTCCTCTTCATCTTCATCCTCAGCCAGACGCTGCCTGCCCACTTCATATAGCCTGCATACTGTGTCCATGTTCAGGGCATCCATGCTTCCTTGATTCTGGAATAGAACACCCAGTCCACAAGGAGCAGTTAGTTTTCAGAAGAACACATCCATACCTCAGCACTGACTGGTACCCATGACCTTGACCCTGTAATTATCAAACTTCTGATACCCCAAATTCTCTAGCTCTGAAAATATTATACCTTAAACACAGAGAGGGAATGAAAAATAGAATGGAAAGTCTTAGGGAGTAAGGGACACAGGGAAACCACCATCCTTAGAACACAATAGTCTTGCTCTAGTGAGAGATTCAGACTTCTCTGAGAAAGTGATGACAAGCATGAGTCCAGAATAAAAGGAGAAAGGACTCTCTAAGCTATCTTATATTGGGATCTTTTTTTTTGAGACAGAATCTCAATTTGTCACCCTGAGTAGAGTACCATGACGTCACAGCTCACAGCACCCTCCAACTCCTAGGCTTAGGTAATTCTCTTGCCTCAGCCTCCCGAGTAGCTGAGACTACAGGCGCCGTCATAACACCCAGCTATTTATTTTGTTGTTGTTGCAATTTGGCTGGGGCCAGGTCTGAACCCGCCACCTTCGGTATATGGGTGAGGCACTGAGCCACAGGTGCCACCCTGGATTTTCTTACTATTTCTCTTCAGCTATAGATCTCCTAAACCCCATTATATAAAGTTATCAATAATCTACCACCAGCAATTTATTGACTTTAAATGTATCTCATATTAGACAAAATGTCTGTAGTATAACTTGAAAATGATCCTAAAAGATCAGAACAAAGAAACATGGCCTCTGCAAGCACTCTTTTACCTCAATGACAGCAAGATAACAGTCTTTGGTGTCTGTACACAGGTCAAAAATATTTCGTTTCACATCAATGGTTGCTGGAAAACAGAATGTGACAAGACTCAGGATTGGACTATTGTCATGGCCTGAAAACCTGTTTTTCCTCTAAATGAATTCAAGATTATTGTTCACAAATATTTCTATTAAACTCCTCTGCTTTTCAATAAAAAATTACAGTCATTCCCCAAAATGGAGGACCTTAAATAAGGAACACCAAAATATGGCAAAATGTTCAATGTTTGCCCCCTTCCTGCTTACCTATAGGTTTGTAGTCAGTTGCATTAAATGTTCGGAAGGATGACCCAAAAGGGCTTTTCATCCTCTCTTCCATCAAGTCATCTTCATCATCTGCCTGTAACATAGCTAGTTGGGGGTAAGGAGGACACTATTAAAAATCAGAAACATCCCTTATTCACAAGTGTAGAAAATGATTCATGGTCAATCAAGACTTTGGTTAGTTTCCTTTGGATGTAAATCTACCCTGCATCTAGTTAGCTCCTCTCAAAGTATCCTCCTTGGGTATCTCACTTATTGTAAAAAACAATATGGTCAACCTCCCATTTAGCTCCCAAGAAGTATTAAAGACAAAGGACTACATCACAAGACAACACATATGACGGGTTTTAAGCTCATAACAATATATATGAAAAATTATTCATAAAATTTCGTTTCAAAATTTACTAGTTACCTTCAAAGTCAGTTGCCTTTCACTCACCTTCTCTTTTGTCACCATTTGTAGTATCATTTTATCTTTTATGTTACAACTTTCAAATATTTTCCAATTCACAAGTGAGAGATAATTTCCAAAAGGTAAATATTAAATTAAAGCAAAGCAAGAGGGAAAACAAGAAAAGGATAAGGTACATTACCTCCATACATCACTGTCCCTGTATGATTGAATACCACACGACACTGATCCAGAGCGGGAACAGTATGCAAAAGATGGAAAGTTCGAAGGTCCCACTAGGAGAGTAGTCAAGGAACACTATTTCACGCAAAACTATTTACATAACCTCATAAGGGAATTCTAAAATATCACTTTGTTTTCTTCCTGTTAGGTACTAAAACTTTAAAGGTCAATGAGATTAAGGTAAAAAATATGTATTATTGAATAGAATACATATTATTAAATGATGTCCCTGAAAATACCCTTATAGCGTCATATACTTGAGCTCTTCATTAGCTCTCTTATTCCCAATAGTAGTGTCTCATTTTCCTCTTATGTCTAGCAACTAATTTTTATAAAACAAAAATAAAATCTTTCTGAAGATAAAGGCTAATTCAATACTTGAAGAATTGGGAGGCAAGAATCACTTGGGAGGCACCTGTAGCTCAAGGAGTAGGGCACTGGCCCCATATACCGGAGATGGCAGGTTCAAACCCAGCCCTGGCCAAAAACTGAAAAAAAAAAGAATCTAGGGCGGCGCCTGTGGCTCATCGAGTGGGGCACCGACCCTATGTACTGAGGGTGGCGGGTTCAAACCCGGCCTTGGCTGAACTGCAAAACAGAAAAATGGCTGGGCATTGTGGCGGGCGTCTATAGTCCCAGCTACTCGGGAGGCTGAGGCAAGAGAATTGCCTAAGCCCAGGAGTTGAAGGTTGCTGTGGGCTGTGTGACACCACGGCACTCCACCAAGGGTGATAAAGTGAGACTCTGTCTCTACATAAAAAAAAAAAAAAAAAAAGAAAGAAAGAAAAAAGAAAAAGAATCTAATCATTCTTCCCAAAATAAAGGCATGCTAGTGAAAATATTCTAATAATTACCAAAACAGACAACAGTGCACAGGAAATTTTTACTAATACTTCAAACCAAAGGACAGGCATCATATTATTACCAGTGTGACTACTTTAACCAGGTATTGATGGAAAGATAAAACAAATTATTTATGTACCAAAACCCAGATAACAAATGGAAAGTAAGACAGGAGTGTAAAGGATACAATCTCAGTATTAATGATGACCTCCAGTCCATTAGGATGAAAAACACCGCTGATGTTCATATTGAACTTGTCAAACTTGTGGATGGCCTGGGCAGAGCGGACATCCCAGAGGACACCATCATTTAAGACAAGATCATCTGTAGGATTAAAGGTCGCACAGTTCCTCTTGTAGTTGTTGGCAAGATCTGGGTTAAACAGAGTCAATAGCTTGTTGCCAGTCTGAATATCATAAATCTTTAGAGAAGAAGGGGTGGGAAGAGAAAAATCAGAGCAATTCATGCATTGACAAATTTAAAGAGAAAACATGCAAAATATTTCTTCTATGTTTTCTGAATCCCCCCCCCAAATTACAGAAGTTCACACATATAATCCTAACACTCTGGGAGGCCAAGGTCGGTGGATCCCTTGAGTTCAGGAGCTCAAGACTAGCCTGAGCAACAGTGAAACTCCATTTCTACTAAAAACAGAAAAACTAGCCAGGCATTGTGGTGAGTGCCTGTAATCCCAGCTACTGGGGAGGCTGAGGCAAGAGGATCACTTGAGCCCAAGAGTTTGAGGTTGCTATAAGTTAGGAAGCCACAGCACGCAAACCCAGGGCAACTGAATGAGACTCTTGTCTCAAAAAAAAAAAAAAAAAAAAAATTACAAAAGCCCTGATATTAACTAGACAGTAGGAAAACAATATCCATTCCAGCAAAGTGCAAGTGCTTTGGTTTCCATTCAAGGTCTAAAAAATCCCTTTTCCACAAGAAAGAAAGAGAAAAATGAACCTACATTCAGGATAAGAAAACTCTTTTCTTCCCCACCCCTTTTCTTTCTTTTTTTTTTTTTTTACGGACAGAGTCTCACTTTGTCACCCTCGGTAGAGTGCCATGGCGTCACAATTCACAGCAACCTCCAGCTCTTGGGCTTAGGTGGTTCTCTTGCCTCAGCCTCCCGAGTAGCTGGGACTACAGGCACCCACCACAACGCCCAGCTATTTTTTGCTACAGTTTGGCCGGGGATGGGTTTGAACCTGCCACCCTCGGTATATGGGGCCAGCGCCCTACTCACTGAGCCACAGGGGCCGCCCTTTCCCCACTCCTTTTCAAGAGACACAGACTATATGACTCAGCGCCTGTAGCTCAAGC
Source organism: Perodicticus potto (assembly GCA_963574655.1). Taxonomy (NCBI): domain Eukaryota; kingdom Metazoa; phylum Chordata; class Mammalia; order Primates; family Lorisidae; genus Perodicticus; species Perodicticus potto. The sequence continues at coordinate 4,290 of CAUYRH010079124.1, forward strand.
GGCTAAGGCGCCAGCCACACACATGGGAGGTGGCGGGTTCGAATCCATCCTGGGTCCACCAAACAATGACAATTACAACCAAAAAAAACAGCCGGGCATTATGGCAGGTGCCTGTAATCCCAGCTACTTGGGAGGCTGAGGCAAGATAATTGCTTAAGCCCAAGAATTGGAGGTTGCTGTGAGCTGTGACGCCACAGCAGTCTACCTAAGGCGACAGCTTTACACTCTGTCTCAAAAAAAAAAAAAAAATACAGAATATGTTTCTAAGATTAAAACTGAGAAATCCTCTATATCGATCAATAAATGATTACCCTCAGAATACTCTTTAAGAGCTACATTTTGCAGAAAGGCATCAGCAAAATACCCCTTTTCCTTAAAAATCTCCCAACTATACATATGTTAGTCCTACCATACTGCATATTAAAACTTTTCAAAATCTGGCTGGGCGCCTGTGGCTCAAGTGGCTAAGGCACCAGCCACATACACCTGAGCTAGCGGGTTCGAATCCAGCCCTCCAGCTTGGGCCTGCCAAATGACAGCTGCAATGAAAAAATAGCCGGGCGTTGTGGTGGGCACCTATAGTCCCAGCTACTTGGGAGGCGGAGGCAGGAGAATTGCTTGAGCCCAGGAGTTGGAGGTTGCTGTGAGCTGTGATGCCATGGCACTCTACCCAGGGCAACAGCTTGAGGCTCTGTCTCAAAAAATTAAAAAAAAAAGTTTCCAAAATCTAAAATGTACAACCCATGCAGTGACTAGATTTTTCCATTAGCTTACAGATATGCTGTAAGAGTTTCAATCTTTAAAAAAAAAAAAAAGTCGGGTGGCGCCTGTGGCTCATTGAGTAGGGCAGTAGCCCTATATACCGAAGGTAGCAGGTTCAAACCCGGCCTCAGCTGAACTGCAAAAAACAGAAAAATAGCCAGGCGTTGTGGTGGGCGCCTGTAGTCCCAGCTACTCAGGAGGCTGAGGTAAGAGAATCGCCTGAGCCCAGGAGATGGAGGTTGCTGTGAGCTGTGTGACACCACGGCACTCTACCCAGGGCGATAAAATAAGACTATGTCTCTAAAAAAAAAAAGTCCTTCTTTGATATAGGAACAAATAAGAAGACAATACAATAAAACAAATCAACCCAGATCATGGGATAAGACAACTAGCCTGGTCTCTTCAAAAGTCAATGTCATGAAAACTAGGGAATAGTTCTTGGCTTTAAATCATCAGCATGACATAACCACCAAATGAAATATATGAATCTTGCCTAGATCTTGGTTTAAAAAAAAAAAAAAAGAATAACTGGGAAAACTGAGTATAGACTGGATGTGAGATGATATTTGGGATTAGGCCAGGTATGGTGGCTCACACCTGTAATCCTAGCACTCTGGGAGACCAAGATAGGTGAACTGCATGAACTCATGACTTCAAGACCAGCCTGAACCAGAGCAAGACATCATCTCTAAAAAAAATAGCCAGGTGTTGTGGCAGGCTCCTGTAATCCCAGTCACCTGAGAGGCGGAGGCAAGAGAATCGCTTAAGCCCAAGAGTTTGAGGTTGCTGTGAGCTGTGCCGCAACAGCACTCTACTGAGGGCAACAAAGTAAAACACTGCCTCAAAAAAATAAAAAATAGAGGGCAGCACCTGTGGCTCATCGAGTAGGGTGCCGGCCCCATATACCGAAGGTAACGGGTTCAAACCCTCCCTCGGCCGAACTGCAAAAACAGAAAAATAGCCGGGTGTTGTGGTGGGTGCCTGTAGTCCCAGTTACTTGGGAGGCTGAGGCAGGAGAATCGCCTAAGCCCAGGAGTTGGAGGTTGCTGTGAGCTGTGTGATGCCACGGCATTCTACGGAGGGCGATAAAGTGAGACTCTGTCTCTACAGAAAAAAAAAAAAAGATATTTGGGAATTACTATAAATTTTCTAAATGTGGTAACTGTGTGATATGTAATAAAATGTTTTTATTATTGGGAAACACCTACTATTAGTGTTAGGTATAAAATGCCATTATGTTTGTAAATTACTAACTAATGATTCAGAAACACACACACACTCACATACTTATACAGAAAAAAAATGGCGAAATATTAAATAACAATTCTAGGGGGCAGGTATATGCACTACCCTTTCAACTTTTCTGTTGAAAATGTTTTAACAATAGGTGGGTATTATGGCAGGCACCTGTAGACCCAGCTACTTGGTAGGCGGAGGCAAGAGAATTGCTTAAGCCCAAGAGTTTGAGGTTGTTGTGATCTGTGATGCCATGGCAGTCTCACGGCACCTTACCAAGGGTGACATAGTGAGATTCTGGCTCAAAAAAAAGCTGAAGGGAGAATCTTTGCTTTACCATCTCATATTCCTCCCCCGCCAAGCTACTAGCTTACTTTTCTGCTTCATTTTTCAGCAAAAACATGTTAAAGGAAATAATTGTTTATACTCAGTGTGTCCATTTCTTTCTTTATTTTCTATTTACCTCTAATTCGGTTTTTGCCCCTCCCACATCCTCGTACACAGAACTATTTCTTGACATGGTTAACAATGAACTCCACAATGCTAAATGAAAGGTCATCTCTTATCTTATGCAACTCATCAGCAGTTTCTGATCCAGGTGATCAATCCTTTCTCTAAACACAGTCCTTCCTTGGCTTCTGGGGCATTTCTTTTTCCTAGGGTTTCTTTCTGCCTTACCACTATCTTTGATCTTGCTTCCAAGTTCTTCATTTGACAACTTTTAAAACTGGCACATGATGCCAGGACTATGTCTGCAAACTTCATCTCTTCTCTAGCTCCCTTGATGATCTCATCCAGCTTCGTATCTCTAAATATTATCAATATATGGACAAGTCCCATATTTATATCTCTCACCCAAGACCTCTCTCCTGAACTCCCAATTTGGGTATTCAACTCCCCATTCCCTACTTGAATGTTTAATAGAATCTCAAACTTCACATGTCTAAAACTCCAGGACAAGGCTTCTCACTGCTCATCCCTTTGCCATGCCTACTTGGTATCAGCCCCACTGCTCCTCTCACATTATCAGCTGGTCCAATAACGTCCTACATGGAAGGCCTGCCCTTGCCGCTCTCACGGAAACCAGAGTCATACTTTAAGAACTTTATATCCCCTGCTCACCCTCCCATGCCTTCATATCACTCAAAGGAAAAGCCAAAGGTTCTAACTACTGCCTGCAAGATGCTACAAGATAAGGCCTCCTCACTGATCTCAACTATTCCCTCTTTTATCCTTCCCACTTCCCAAGCACAGGCTTTTCTCTGGCTATTTCCCCTACCTTAGAGCACTCTTCTTCTAAGTATTTGCATGACAAATTTCCTTCAAGGCTCTGCTTAAACTTTACCGGATCAGTGATGGTAACTAGCCTAGTTAAAAACAAAAGTCTCACACATCATGGAGCTTTTCCTATTTCTTACACTGCTTTCTTTTTCTCTGAAACACTTGCCACCTAACACCCCACATCTTTATTTATTGTCTCCCCAATGAGTTTCCATAAAAGCAGAGACTTTATTTCATCTAATACTTAGTATGAACTAAAAAATACTAATATCTGTTATGCTAATGACATTTTTCTCAAATTCCCAGATTAAGTTCTTGTTCAGCCCTTTTACATTTTGCCCACATAGTTTAGAACTACCTTATTATAGTTCTAAATTCTAATTAGAAGAAACATCACTGAGTAATTTCTAGTTGCCGACAGGATTTAAACCTTCACATTTAGTCCAGAACATTTCAGTATGAACAGATGGGCAGCATCACCTTGAAAGCAGTGAATTCGTAAGTACTTACATGGGCAATGTCTCCTTTTGTGCCTATGACCCGATCCTGAGAGTGTTTACTGAACTCAACATAGTGATCTTCTGTGAAAGAATGCCTACGGACAAACAACAGGAGTACTAAAGTAACAGACCTTTAGGACATACTCCTTTAACCAACTAAAAACAAAGGTGCTCCTCAGCCTCTTGCACAACCATACTCACCTGAAGATTTTTGGCTCTCAGAGAAAACAATCGTACACTTAAAATTAAAAAGAAAATTCTATCCATCAGTTTGTCAAAGCAGACCAAAAATAATTAATGAGAATTCCCTGCTTAGCAAAATGGTTAATAGGGCACATGTGCTTTGAAATACAGCAAAGAGTACAACTAACTGTCATATGTAAACATGGGAAAATACATAGATGGGTGAGTTAGGATCTGCTGCATAATGGAAACATATATACCTTATGAGAAGATCTAGGAATTAAGAAAGATAACATCTTGGCTTGGGGCCCATAGCACAGTGGTTACGGTGCCAGCCACATTACACAGAGGCTGGTGGGCTCAAACCCTGTCCAGGCCAGCTAAACAACAACAACTGCAACAAAAAATAGCCGGGCATTGTGGTGGGCATCTGTAGTCTCAGCTACTTGGGTGGCTGAGGCAAGAGAACCACTTAAGTCCAAAAGTTTGAGGTTGCTGTGAGCTGTGCCATGACACTCTACCGAAGGCGACATAATGAGACTGTCTCAAAAAAAAGAAAAAAAAAGATAATCTTATTAAAATAAGAACCTTAAGTGAGAAAGGGAACAGCTAGCAATAATTCCTAGCATTCCTCTCTTTCCAAAAAACTTCCAGTCTAAGAAGCAAATGAAGGGAGTTATAAATTTGGGGTAAATAAAACACCGATAGATAAGGATGCAAAAGCAAATACATACTTCATATCAAATACTGATTTCATTCCCCAAAGTGCAGACAAAGGCTGGCTCCAAGTAGCAGATGTCAGCAGCAAGGACCCATCCTAAAAGAAGAAGGCCCCATATAGGTTATCATGTATTTCTATATCATGCAGCTTTTACCAACTACTGTGAGCATTTTAAAATATATGAATAAAAAACACTGTTGGGAGCACAGTGGCTCATGCCTATAATGTCAGCACTTTGGGAGGCCAAGATGAAAGGATGACTTAAGACCAAGAGCTCAAGACCAGCCCAAGCAACACAGCAAGACCCCATCTCTTAAAAAAAAAAGACAGAGAGAGAGACCAGCCTACTCAAGACTGAGACCATCTCTACTAAAAATAGAAAAATTAACCAGGCATAGTGGTGGCACCGATAGTCCCACCTACTCGGGAGGCTGAGGCAGGAGGATTGCTTAAACCCAGGAGTTTGAGGTTGCTGTGAGCTAGTCTAACCCCCTGGTACTCTAATGTGGGCAACAGAGTGAGACTATCTCAAACAAACAAACAAACAAAAACAAAAAAACAATGGAACCAGGTGCAATTCCTCACTCTTGTAATCCTAGCACTCTGGGAGACCAAGGTGGGTGTACTGCTAGAGATTATAGGTTCAAGACCAGCCTGAGTAAGACCCTGTCTCTTAAACAGCAAGGCATTGTGGTGGGTGCGTGAGACAAGAGAAGTGCTTGAGCCTGAGAGTTGTGAGGTTGCTGTGAGCTACGATGCCACAAAACTCTACCAAGGGTGACAAAGTGAAACTGCGTCTCCAAAAAAAAAAAAAAAAAAAAAAAGTGACCAGGAAAACCCAATTAGTTGGGCATGTCGATGTGGTCTCAGGAGGGTTAAGATGCAGGAGGTTGGCCTGAGTCCAAGCGTTCCGAGGTCATAGTGAGCTATGGTTGTACTACTGCACTCCAATCTGGGCAACAGAGCTAGACACCTAGCTCGTTGGAAGGAAGGAAAGGGGGGGAGGGGCGGAGACAGAGAGAGAGGAAGAGGAAAAGAGAAAGAAAGAGAAAAAAAAAGAGAGAGAAAGAAAAGCCCATTATTGGATTAAAAAGACTTAGAAAAACTACCAGAAAGCAAGAAATTATCAGAAGCCACTAGGATGCACTTGTACTATTCTGGAAAGTTAACTAAATTTAAGAGAACATTAAATCCTCCTGAACTTATATAACAAAAATATAATAGTTCCAAGGGAATGGAGAAAAAAACTTAGAAAGATGTCAAAGATGGGCTGGGCACCTGTAGCTTAGTAGTTTGGGTGCTGGTCACATGCTCTGGGGCTGGTGGGTTTGAACCTGCCCAGACCTGCTAAACAAACAAAAAAAAAGAAATAGCCAGGTGTTGTGGCAGGCACCTGTAGTCCCAGCTACTAGGGAGGATGAGGTAAGAGAATCGCTTGAGTCCAAGAGTTGGAGGTTGCTGTGAGCTATGATGCCACACACTCTATAGAGGGTGACAAAGTGAGACTCTATCTCAATTAAAAAAAAAAAAATGGGGCGGTGCCTGTGGCTCAAAGGAGTAGGGTGCCAGCCCCATATGCCAGAGGTGGCGGGTTCAAACCCAGCCCTGGCCAAAAACTGCCAAAAAAAAAAAAAGTCAAAGATGGGATCTCTTTTCCTAATATTTGGCCACATTCCTCAGTCTCCATGTGAAATATGAGTCAAACTCAAATACAAATCTCAGGCCAGGTACCATGGCTCACTCCTGTATCCAACACTTTTCGAGACCAAGGCAGGAAGATTGTTTAAGGCCAGTTCAAGACAAGCTGGGACAACATAGCAAGACCTCATCTCTACAAAAAATTAAAAAATTATCCAGGCATGGTGGTACACACCTACGGTTCTGGCTATTTTAGGGGCTAAGTAAGGCAAGAAGATCACTTGAGTCCAGGAATTGGAGGTTGCAGTGAGCAGTGATCACTCCATTGTACTCCAGTCTGGGTGACAGAGTCAAATCTTATCTCAAAAAAAAAAAAAAAACCAAAAAAATAAATAAATAAAATAAAAGCCACAATAAAGAGTGAGCTTCCTTTAGTCCAGTTAACTAAACCCATCTAAGAAGAATGATTCAGAACATCCTAGGAAGGGATCTTTACCCTAGAAGGTTCAAGGTGTGTGATGGCCGAGTTGTGACAGTTATAGCTGGCCTCCTCCTGCCCACTAAACACATTATAGAGCTTCAGCTGTCCTGTACAGGTACCAAGCATCAGGAACCGTTCCCGCGCTGAGAATGCATA
>CAUYRH010079128.1:0-42087 GCA_963574655.1 Perodicticus potto
TTACGCACCATAGATGTAATCCCACCATTCACCCTCCCTCAATCTGACCTCCCACTCGCCCCATCCCCCCTCCTCCCTCCTTCATCTTGGGCATAGTGGTGGTATGAAAGTGTGAGTGATTATAAATTGGTTTCATAATAGCACTGAGTGCATTGGATATTTTTTCTTCCATTCTTGAGATACTTTACTAAGTAGGATATGTCCCAGCTCCATCCATGTAAACATAAAACAGGTAAAGTCTCCATCTTTTTAAGGCTGCATAATATTCCATGGTGTACATATACCACAATTTATTGATCCATTCATGGGTCGATGGGCACTTGGGCATCTTCCATGACTTGGCTATTATGAATTGAGCTGCAATGAATAATCTGGTGCAAATACCTTTGTTATAAAGTGATTTTTGGTCTTTTGGATATACACCTAGTAGAGGAATTGCAGGATCGAATGGCAGATCTACTTTTAGATCCCTGAGTATTTTCTATGCTTCTCTCCAAAAGGGACATATTAGCTTGCACTCCTACCAGCAGTGCAGAAGTGTTCCCTTTTCTCCATATCCACGCCAACATCTGTAGTATTGGGATTTTGTTATGTGAGCCACTCTTACTGGAGTTAGATGACATATCAAAGTGGTTTTGATTTCCATTTCTCTGATGATTAAAGATGATGAGCATTTTTTCATGAGTCTGTAAGCCATGCACCTATCTTCTTCAGAGAAGCTTCTGTTCAAGTCCCTTGCCCACGATGAAATTTGAGTTCTCTGTGGATTATCAAACCTTTGTCAGAAGCATAATCTGCAAATATCCTCTTCCATTCTGAGGGCTGTCTGCTTGCTTTACTTACTGTGTTCTTGGCTGTGCAGAAGCTTTTTAGTTTGATCAGATCTCAGTAATGTATTTTTAGTGTGGCTTCAATTGCCCAGGGCATCCTCCTCATAAAGTATTCTCTCAGGCCAATTTCTTCAAGTGTTTCTACTACACTCTCTCCAAGAATCTTTATAGTTTCATGTATTAAGTGTAAATCTTTTATCCGGTGAGAGTCGATTTTTGTTACGGTGAAAGGTGTGGGCCCAGTTTCAGTCTTCTACAAGTCACCAGCAAATCCTCCCAGCACCATTTGTCAAATAGGGAATCTTTCCCCCAATTTATATTTTTAATGGGCTTATCAAAGATCAAATGATGATAAGTGTGTCTGGGTTCATCTCTTGGTTCTCAATTCTGTTCCATACATCTACTTCCCTATTTTTGTGCCAATACCATGCTATTTTGATCACTATAGATTTATAGTATAGTTTGAAGTCTGGTAGTGTGATTCCTCCTGATTTGTTTTTATTTCTGAGTAATGTCTTGTCTATTCGAGGTTTTTTCATTCCATATAAAACGAAGTATTATTTTTTCTAGATCTTTAAAGTATGACAGTTGTGCTTTGATAGGGATTGCATTAAATTTGTAAATTGCTTTGGATAATATGGACATTTTAACAATGTTGATTCTTCCCAGCCATGAGCATGGTATGTTTTTCCATTTGTTAACATATTCGGCTATTTCTTTTGTCAGAGTTTCATAAATCTCCTTATAGAGATCTTTCACATCCTTTGTTAGGTAGATTCCCAAATATTTCCTCTTTTTTGGCACAACTATAAAGGGAATAGAGTCCTTGACTGTTTTTTCAGCTTGACTATTATTGGTATATATAAAAGCTACTGATTTGTGAGTATTGATTTTGTATCCTGAGATGCTACTGTATTCCTTGAAACTCCTTCTAGTGGTTGAGTCCCTGGGGTTTTCCAGGTATAAAATCATATCATCTGCAAAGAGTGAAAGTTTGATCTCCTCTGACCCTATTTGTATACCCTTGATTGCCTTTTCTTGCCTGATTGTGATGGCTAAGACTTCCATTACAATGTTAAAAAGCAGTGGAGTTGGGCAGTGCCTGTGGCTCATCGAGTAGGGCGCCAGCCTCATATACCGAAAGTGGTGGGTTCAAACCCGTCCTTGGCCAAACTACAAAACAGAAATATAGTCAGGCATTGTGGCGGGCGCCTGTAGTCCCTGCTACTCGGGAGGCTGAGGCAAGAGAATCACCTAAGCCCAGGAGTTGGAGGTTGCTGTTAGCTGTTGGACGCCACGGAACTATACCGAGGGCAATAAATTTAGACACGGTATCTACAAAAAAAAAAAAAAAAAAAGCGGTGGAGACAATGGGCAACCTTGCCTGGTTCCTGATCTGGGTGGAAATGTTTTCAATTTCACACCATTCAATATGATGTTGGCTGTGGGTTTGCTGTAGATGGCCTCTATCAGTTTAAGAAAAGTCCCTTCTATACCTATTTTCTTAAGCATTCTGATCATGAAAGGATACTAGATATTGTCAAAAAGCTTTTTCTGCATCTATTGAGAGAATCATATGGTCTTTGTTTTTTAGTTTGTTTATGTGATGTATTTATAGATTTATGTATATTGAATCAACCTTGAGACCCTGGGATAAAACCCACTTGGTCATCGTGTATAATTCGTTTGATGTGTTGCTGGATTCTGTTTGCTAGGATCTTATTAAATATTTTTGCATCTGTGTTCATTAAAGATACTGGTCTATACTTTTCTTTTCTTGTTGAGTCTTTTCCTGGTTTGGGGATCAGGGTGAAATTTGCTTCAAAGAATGTGTTGGGAAGTATTTTTTCTTTTTTGATGTTTTGGAAAAGGTTAAGTAATTTAGGTACTAGTTCCTCTTTAAAGGTTTGGTAGAATTCTGATGTGAAGCCATTTGGTCCCAGACTCTTCTTTTTTGGGAGATTTCAGATAGATTTTGATTCTATTTCAGTACTTGATATAGGTCTGTTCAATATTTACAATTCTTTCTGATTAAGTCTAGGAAGTGGCGTGCTTCCAAGTATTGGTCAATTTCTTTCAGATTTTCATATTTCTGAGAATAAAGTTTTTTGTAGTATTCATTAAGGATTTTTTAAATTTCTGAGGTGTCTGTTGTTATTTCACCTTTGACATTTCTGATTGATGATATTAGGGACTTTAATTTTCCATTTTTGGTTATGTTGGCCAAAGGTGTATCAATTTTGTTGAATTTTTCAAAAAACCAACTTTTTGATTCATTGATCTTTGGAATAATTCTTTTGTTTTCGATTTCATTTAATTCTGCTCTAATTTTAGTTGTTTCTTTTCTTCTGCTGGGTTTGGGGTTGGAATGTTCTTCCTTTTCCAGTTGCTGAAGATGTCCTATTAAGTTGTTGATTTCCTCTCTTTCCGTCCTCTTACAGAAGGCTTGCAATGCTATAAATTTCCCTCTTAGGACTGCCTTTGCGGTGTCCCACAGGTTCTGATAATTTGTGTCTTTATTATTGTTTTGTTCCAAAAACTTGGCAATTTCCTTCTTAATCTCATCTGTGACCCAGCTATCATTGAGCATAAGGCTATTTAGTTTCCATGTGTTTGTATGAGTATGCAGATACCTGTTATTAGTGAGTTCAAGGCTATCACTCTCGTCACCTTCCTGTGGGCTAGTGGGCTTGCTGCCTCCTGCTGGAGCTGAAGTCTTTTGGATTTAGAACATATAAAGGATAAATGGATGGTCTTTTCCTCTGCTTATATAACAAGTTTGATTTGGTCATCTGCATCTCCAAAAACCACTGGAGGTGAGGGGTGGAAACAGCCTGAGAGATTGAGAGTCAGGGCATCAGGAGGGAGTTTAATGTAATAGCAATTCACTAAGGAGCTCCGTCCAATAACCATCCTGTGATGATGGAAATGTTCTAGATGACTGCCCAGGTGACTATTGAGCATATGAAATGTGACAAGTGCAACGAAAGAACTGAATTTTTTATTTTGTTTAATATTAATTAATTATAAATGTGGCTGCTGTATTGGGCAGTACAGCTCTAGGGGATGTTTAAAAGCCAACTCTTAACCCAGTTAATTCAGGGGAGAATCATTAGTAAGTGTGATGGGCTGCATTTTATGCGCCTAAAATTTATAGATAGAAGCTCTAACCCCTGATGTGATGGTATTTGGTATTAGAGTTAGATGAGGCCTGAGAGTGGAATCATTCCCAATAGACAGGGATAACCCTATTCATTTAAAGCCAGGTGTTGCCATGCAGAAGGTCAGTTATTCCAAATAAAAATAAATAAATAAATAAAACAGAAATGTTTTAGCAGAAAAACTGGATGCAGTGGCACACACCTATAATCCTAGCACTCTGGGAGGCCAAGGCAGGTGGATTGCTTGAGCTCAGAAGTTCGAGACCATTCTGAGCAAGAGCAAGACCCTGTCTCTACGAGAAATAAGCAAACTAGCCAGGTGTTGTGGCAGGTACCTATAAGTCCCAACTACTTGGGAGGCTGATACAAGAGTATCCCTTGAGCCCAAGAGACTGAGGTTGCTATAAATTATGATGATGCCCTGGCCCCACACTCTACCAGGGGCAACAAAGTGAGACTCTGTCTCCAAAAACAAACAAACAAAAAATGAAAGAGAGAAAGAAAAGGAAGTGGCAAGAAAGAGTCATTGTAACTCTTGTTTAAAAAAAGAAAAAAGAAAGAAATGTCCCAATTAAATAGATTTAAATCAGTAGCAAAAAATTAAAAAGAAGAAAAACCTGTCCAAGCCTCACAGAGCACATCTACAGATTGGATTTAGCTACTGGCTTCCATTTTCCCATCTCAGTTCTATATATGACCACAAAGAGAACCGGTGTGAAGACGCAGGACTCTGAACTCAAAGCCAAGGCCCAGCCTATGAGGTGTCTGCCGTCCTGCAAACAACTCCCCAGCACTTTGTCTCCTGGGTCTGACTCCAAGGTGCTGGTGGGATGAATTCATCTGGTCATTCAACAAATATGTATAGAACCAAATAGACAGAACCCTTCCTACAGCTGACATTCTAGTGGCAGGAGACAGAAAACAAGTAAAGACAAGCGAGGGAACTATATAGTACGATCAGTTAAGACTTTGAGAAAGAGCCAAGAAGGAAGTGCTGCGGTTTGCGATGTTTTGTGGACAGGGTGATCAGGGTTGGTCTCGTCAGGGAAGAGAGAGCTGAGCAAAGGCCTGAGGAAGGAGAAAAAGGGAACCCTGTGACCGTCAGAGGAAGCAGTCCCAAGCCTCACGAGCCCAGCCAGCGTGCTGCCTGTAGGGCGCTGAAAGAATTCTGGTGTCTGCAGCAAACACCAGGGGGTTTGGGCAGGGGTGTAGCATGATATGACTTAGTTGTGCCAGTGATGCAGCAGGAGGCAGATGCAAGAGTCTAGGAGAGAGGTGGCAGAGGCTGGGGGGCAGGAGGACAGTGGCACAGCTGGGGAGAAGCAATCAGACCTGGACACAGCCTGAGTGTGAAACTGACCAACTTGCTGGTGGCCTGGATGTGAGCCGGAGGAGGAGGAGAAGGGTGGGGGAGGCTGCTGGGGCACCATGATCCTGGACCTTCTGTGGGACAGGGAAGCTCCTGGTTGTGTTTCTGTGGCCCAGCACTTGTCTGCCCTATGGAAAGTCACGTCACCAGTGGCCTTGCTGCTGGTGACGCTTGCGTTGCCCGGGAGCCCAGCTTGTCAACCATGTTCCCGTGAGTCTCCCTGTGGGTAGATGCGACTTCTCCATGCTGTTGTCTGATGTAGCCATGCTTGGGCAGTCACACATTCAAAAATATATTTCTGGATTACCTTCCTTCTTATTTCTTTATTTTACAGTAAGAGCATTTTGTTTGACTTTTAGAAATACGTATAAATAGGTTAAATTGTTTACATTCAGCCCTGCATATCCATGGGTTCAGCATCCACAGATTCAACCAACCTTGGGTCTGAAATACACAGTATTTGCGGGATACAGAACCGCAGATGTGGAGGGCTGATCCTCAGGTTTTCAGATCCTTGGGTTCCACAGGGCCGAGGACTCAAGCATCTGTGCATTTTGGTCAGGGGCCTGGGAGGACAGTGTCCTGGAACCAATCTTCCATGAGTACCATGGGATGATTGTACAGGAATTAAATTTCAAGATACTAAAAGGACTCTTTAGGATATTTGCTATAAAAATGGGGCACTGGATCTGATTGGGTTCAGGAGGACTGATAGAAACAGCTCTGACAGCCTGGGGCCTGGTGTCCAGACTGCCCCACCCTCACAAGGCCAAGTCAGTGGACTTCCCCTCTCTTTTCATAAGCCCAGCATGATAAAGCCAACATTCCCCAATGTGCCCATGACAATACCCACCAGGTCCCAGTGGCTCCATTCAGAAAATTCTAGAATCACCCCAACTTATCCTTTGACTCCCAAAGGAAAATATCTGGGGTGTGGCATTGATACTGTTTTTGTGTCATTTGTTTATGATTTTTATTTCTGACATTTCAGTGAAATACAGAGCCCACAACCAGTGTCTGAGCCTGAAAAATTTCTTGAAAAGGTGGCAGAATAAATCTCTCTTCCATCTTATAATTTAAAGAGGTGGGTTAGGGGGAAGGGAGTGGAATGAGAAAAAGGAAGAAACAAGGAACCAAGTAAAAAAACTCTATAGTTTTTTTTACAAATATGGGGTCCTATTCAAGGTAGGCGACCCAGTCTAGGATTCCTTAGAGATAAAAGGTGGGGGCTGGGCCTCTCAGCCTTCTGTTCAGGAACTGAAAGGGCTAATTAAGGGGTGGAGGGAAAACAGCCTCAGGCAAGGAGCATTTATTAGGAGAGACTCAGGCTGTGCAACTCCATCTCCACTCAAATGGGATGCACAATTTGCACCTTTAAAGCAAATCAAATTTTTTCTTTCCTAACAGTTCAGGTGGTAGAGAGGAATCAGAATTGAACCTCAGAGAATTTCCAATTTTTGCCTCATATTTCCCATTCAATAGCTTCCATGTGCCCCAGGAAGGCAGCCTAACCCTCCAGACCTGCCTTTTTAAATTGTTTTGCTTCTCATACATTTATTTTATTTATTTACTTTTTTTTTTTTTTTTTTGAGACAGAGTCTCACTATGTTGCCCTCGGTAGAGTGCCGTAGCATTACAGCTCACAGCAACCTCAAACTCCTGGGTCCAAGCAAGCTGGGACTACAGGCTCCCCCCACAATGCTGGGCTATTTTTTTGTTGCAGTTGTAATTGTTGTCTAGCAGGCCTGGGCTGGGCTCGAACCCACCAGCCTCAGTGTATATAGCTGGTGCCCTAACATTTATTTTAAATCACATCAATAATATTCATGTATCTTTCCAGAACGTTCTCTGTGTATATACATTTACAAGTGTGTGCTTATTTTCCCTCCCACCAGGAGAAAATTCTGGGTTTTTTTTTTTTACCATAAGTACTATCTTGCTATGCATCTTGTTTTATAAATCACCTTTAATATTTTTCATTAAAATACATATCTTGGGTCAGTGCCCGTAGCTCAGTGGGTAGGGAACTGGCCACGTACACTGAGGCTGGCGGGTTCGAACCCAGCCCAGGCCAGCTAAAACAATGACAACTGCAACAAAAAAAATAGACAGGCATTGTGTTGGGACTAAAATAAACAGGCATTGTCTCGGGCGCCTGTAGTCCCAGCCACTTGGGAAGCTGAGGCAAGAGAATAGTTTAAGCCAGAGAGTTGAGGTTGCTGTGAGCTATGACGCCACAGCATTCTACCCAGGGCAACAGCTTGAGACTTTGTCTCAAAAAAAAAAAAAATGCAGGTCTTGGGCTCAGCGCTGTAGCTCAGTGGTGAGGGCACCAGACACATACGCTGGGGCTGGTGTGTTCAAACCTGGTCGGGGCAAGCTAAACAACAATGACAACTATAACAAAAAAATAGACAGGGGTTGTGCGCGCCTGTAGTCCCAGGTACTTGGGAGGCTGAGGCAACACATAGTGAGACTCTGTCTCAAAAAAAAAATCAAAAACATGTCTTGGAGATCTTTCAAAGTCACTTCAAATAAACACATCTTGCTCTACTGTCTGGCTTCCCAGTACTATAGAGAGAAAGCCAGATGTCTGGGTTTGAATCTCAGCCCCACCACTTACTGGCCGTGTGACATTAACCAAATGCCATCTCTGAGACTTGATTTCCTCATCTGTGAGATGGGTCTACAGATGCCGTGAAGCTCAAAGCAGGTAATAAATACATGCACGGAGCCTAGGACTGTTCTGGGACCGAGTAACATCCTTAGTTTTGGCTTCTATTGTTACTGCTATGGATAAACCGCAGTACTTAGCCCCTTTAGATGGGCAGATTGTTTCCAATATTCCTGTTTTTACCACCCCTGAAGTTTGCAGTCTTAAATTTTTGTTGCTACAGCTGTTTATTATTCCCACTGCTCTGCCCTGGAATCTCTATCGCTCTGTGTGTTTGTCCCCCTTTGTGGCAGCCAGGGCCCCCTTCCAGTTTCTACCACAAGCCTCCTTTGCCAGGTCCTGCCAGACTTTGCATCTCTGCTGTTCAGCCCTAAATTGCAGCCTACAGAAACTGGCTGCTGTAAAGAGTTGTGCAACCTCTCAGCCCATAGCCCAGGGCCATCCCAGCTGCTGCTGCATTTGGGCCTCAGCCGGCTGCCTGACCTTTAAATGCTCCAGACCGCTCTGATTGGTCTGATGACGGACCCCTGGGACCAAAGTAAAAGTAGGGACTTGGATAAAAAGGCTCACAGGAGAATTCCACCTTGGGGGCAGGGAATGGGATCTGTGGCCTCCCAGGCCCAGATTCTTAGAATTTGCTCTTGCTGAGGCTTTAACTTCCCTCCTTGTGCCTTATGACCTGCCACCAGGTCATTAATCAAGTGGAGATTTGATATCACACATTGGAACAGCTGTCTGGCTGCCTATAAGGCCTATAAGGTTGGGACAGGTTATTAAAAGTGATAAGAGGGCTCATCGTCTGGTATTTGGCCAGTGTTGGGCAATATCAGGGATGACATTCCTTCTCTCTAGGACCCATCTTCCCCACCTGCAAAATGGGAGCACCAGACCAGAAATCCGTGGCTTTCAACCTTTCAAATCACCACAGTTCACACTAAGAAATATACTTGACATTGCAGCCGGACACACACCTAATGTACAATTGTGTGCCCACACATCTGATTACAAAGGCTCCAAAAATTAATACTCATCGTCATTATACGTTTTATACTCTGATTTTTCTCTTCTATTTCATTTTAAAAGTTGCTAGTCAGGACACATAAATTGATTTTGCATCCTACTAGTAGGTCACGACCTACAGTTTGGGACTCTCTGGACGAGGTGACCTCTAAGTCCTTTCTGATAATGGTTTAGTGACAAAGGTCTGAGTTTCTTTTAATAATTCTTTCTGTTGGATTTTAAAAGTATTATATGTTCATTGCAGAATCATTGGAAAATACTATAAAAGCAACCTGAAGAAATTTGTATTAATAACTTAACCAATTTGGGCGGCGCCTGTGGCTCAAAGGAGTAGGACGCCGGGCCCCATATGCTGGAGGTGGCGGATTCAAACCCAGCCCCAGCCAAAAATGCAAAAAAAAAAAACTTAACAATTTCACCATTTCATTAAGCAATTTTGTTTTTTCTCTAGTTCTACCAGTTCATTTTTAGTTTTTAACTTTTGTTTTGTTTTGTTTTGTTTCGTTTTATTTTGTTTTAGACAGCATCTCACTCTGTTGCCCGGGGTAAACTGCCGGGACATCATAGCTCACAGCAACTTCAAACTCTTGGGCTCAAGAGATCCTCTTGCCTTAGCCTTATATGAATAGTCTTGAACAAATTAAGATTACATTGAACCTGTTTATTTACATTTTCATGGGGTTTTTCATATTATACTCACTTTTTTATTTCATTGAACTTTCTTTACAAGCGTGCTTTTAAATGACTCTATGATACTTCATTGAATTATAGGAGCCATAATCTATTTTACTAACTAATCACATAATGATGGGCATTGAAAGAGTTATCAACATTTTCAGGCTAATACAAGGGTCAGCAAACTACAGCTCACCAGCTGGTGGCCTATTTCTATGAGCAGAGTTTTTTTGGAACACCACCACACCCGTTCATTTTCACATTGTGTACGGCCAGCTTTCTCCCTAAAATATTTACTGAAGTTTGCTCTCCCTAGGTTTAACAGATGATGCTACGGAGTATATATGTACTTACATCATTGTGCTATGTCCGGCTAGTTCCTCCTTCCTAAGGATACATATTAAATGGATTAAAGTGCAATTTGACAAAACCCTGAGACTTCTGGTTTGCTTTAGTTCCCAGAATGAAATGTAAATGGGTTAAAAGGGGCGGGGAAAGAATTTTTTTGAATTTAATAGTGCTATGGCTGGTGGTGATCATATAATTTATGATCCAAACTTGGATTTGTTTTAGAATGAAAGGAAGCACTATTAATAACTATGCCAGGACAATAGTATAATCTGGGGTGGCCATGGGTACATCCATTCCCCCTAGCCATGGGGAATGGATGGAATCTTATAGATATATGGCCCCTTTTATGAGTCTAAGGGTGGGTCTTGGTCTGTCACTAACTGCTGTGCAACTGTGGACAGAGCATTGTTTCTCTGGTCCTTCACGTTCTCCACAGTCATGCCAGCTGCTACCCGCCTCTTTTGCAGGTTACCAAAACTCATCTCAAATTAGGTTAGGATTTTTAAAGGCATGTGTTGGCTCACAGGAGTGGAACTGGCTTCAGGGACCGGGAACCAGAACCACAAATCTCTTAAACATGGTTCTTTTTACTCACCTATTTCCTTCTGCCAAATGATTTCTACCAAATGGTTCCACAAGACTGTAACCACTACCTTTTATGCCTCCAGACTTAAAGCTTCTCAGCTTCATAACGGGAGGAAGAGCCTTCTTTCCTAGCTTCAGTCTGAAAAATCCCAGAGAAGGTCTCTGATTGGTCCTTAAACCAGTCAGGAATTTTGATTAGTCTAACCTGGGTCACATGACCATCCCTGTGCCCAGACAAAATAAAGAAGGATGGCAGGCAGATTGAAGCAGTAGATGGCCAACATTCATGAATGCTGCCACAGACAATACATAAACACATGGCATGGTTGTGTTCCAATAAAACTTTATTTGCAAAACCAGGTGGCCATTCCAGAGGCCACAGTTTGCCAACTCCTGATATGGGTTGATCTATGTCAACCCATCCCTGGGAGTGGGTGAATCATGTTGCTGCCATTAATGCTATTCCCAACTTTGACTCAAGTAAAACAACCCAGAGTGAAAAGATTGTATTTCTTGCCTTCTTCTGGGCAGGGTGTGGGGAGAGGCAATTGACTAACTCTGGCCAGAGTTGAGAGTAGAAATGACCATTGTTCCTTCCAGGCCAAAGCATCAGCAGCCAATGAAAAACCCTCCAAGAGCTCTGTTTTTCCTCTGCCAGTGTTTAAATTGGGGGGTGCCCCTTTCACTGGTGCCCCCAAGTGACTCCAACACATAGAGCTCCCTGCTGACTGTCCACTCACATACAGCCTGAAAGATAACTCAGCTTTGGTTGCATTCAAGCCACTGAGAGATTGGAGATGTTTGTTACACAGCATACCATAACCTCTCCTGACTAATTATTGGCCCAAGAGACTATTTTACGTGGAACATGCAAGTGGCACTACAAGTCACCGGGTCACATAGTGAGGAAGCCATTCCCCTTTCTATTCTAGCTCTTTCAGTCCTTCTGATTCAGTGATAAAGCCAGTAAGGAAGTCTCTATTTGTTGCTAATATGTCTTCAACGTCTTTGTAATCCCTGCAAATACAGTAGAACCTCCATAGCTGACCTCCTCCCTATATTGTCCACCTTCTCCAGTTGACTTAATTTTCATAGACCAGACATGTACCACGTACACGTATCAGCACAGTAGACCTAGATCCATCCTTATGTTGACCACCTCCATATATATGATGACCAGTTTACTACAGTCCTTTAGGTGGCCAACTTACAGAGGTTCTACTGTATTCTTTTTTTTAACAAAATGAGAGCAAACCCTGGGTTTAGGGTCTTTGGTAGGCAAAAGTATTTAGCTAGAACTAAA
The DNA here is from genome assembly GCA_963574655.1 of Perodicticus potto. NCBI lineage: Eukaryota > Metazoa > Chordata > Mammalia > Primates > Lorisidae > Perodicticus > Perodicticus potto. The sequence continues at coordinate 11,969 of CAUYRH010079128.1, forward strand.
AAACATTTGATTCCTATGTATGTCTTATTTTTGTGAGCTTATTATGGACAGCAAGTGATATTGATTTCATCAAATATATGTATGTTAACAAAAGTGATATAAAGTCTTTTTCTCAAATTTATTTAAGTGAAAACAATGAGTGATTTTATAGATAGGCTTAGGACAAAGGTCGGTTTTACAAAACTGTAAGTCAATTTAAAGTGAACAGAAGGGAAAAATTAAGTAAAATAATAGGAAAAGTGGTGTGGACACTATTGTAAAAATCATGTAGGGGCATGATCACCTAACCTACATGATTTTAACCCTAACCCTAACCATGAGTGGAGTCTGAACACAGGAATCTAGTTCACTATCTTCTTTGCATAGATGTGGAAGTGGAGGCTGAGAGAGGGATGTCCTCTGCTGGGGTGACCTAGCTTTCCAAAGCCAGATAAGGAGGCATCCTTGATCTTGCAATTCAGAGGCCAGGCCTGTCCCTGCCAAAGGTGAAAGGGAAACTGACAAATGCCAGCAAATCAACCAGATCTCCTGGATGAGTTCCCTTGGGCTGCCATAATGAAGTATCACAATCTGGGTGGCATATAAGGGCATAATTTTACTGTCTTATAATTCTGGGGGCTAGAAGTCTGAAATCAAGGTGTTGGCCAGGCTGGTGCCTTCTGAAGGCCACTGAGAGTCTGTTCCAGGCTTGGTCCCTGGCTCCTGCAGCACTGGCAACCCTTGGCCTGAAGATGCCTCACTCCACCTCTGCCTCCGTCATCACATGGCTTCCTCCCTGTGTGTCTGAATCCAGACTCCTCCCTTCTTATAAGGGCACCTAACCCAGTATCACCTCATCTCAACTTGAACATCTGCAAAGACCCTATGTCCAAATAAGGGCATAGTCACGGGTACCCGGGGTGAGGACTTGAATATCTTTCCAGAGGACACAGTTCAACCCACAGTATCACCCAACCGGGGTCCCTGGCTGAGCAGCAAGAGGCTTGAGGCCAAGAACCGTGTCTTGTCCTTGAGATGGTTGGGCTTAGCAAAAATTGAAACCACCCAAGCAAAAAAGGTCAGTCAAGGCCCCGGCTGCTCAGCTGGCTTGCATTAGTCTCAGTCTAAGACGGTGGCGGCAAAGGCGGTCCAGACCCCAGCAAGTTCAACAGCAAGAGGCTGCTGCCAGCAAAGGTCAGGGCTCCCTCTTTACAGTATAAATATAACCCCCTCCCCGGCAGCCCCCAGCCACAGCCACACAATATCTCTTTCAAAGATCTCAAAACACTGAAGCAGACCGTACCAAATTGACTTTATTGTTTTAAAACCAGCCCCTTCTGTCTGCCAACCTTTACCACCCCTTCCCCAAGGGGAAGAAAATTTATAATAGATGTCTCTCCAATGTGAGCCTCTAATGGCAGCTCAGAACCCCGAGGCGGTGACGCTTAAGAGTGTGTGTCCTAATAGTCAGCATGTGTTTGACAAATATCTGGTGACCACAAGCCTAATCACAGCCACCAGGAATTAATGGCCAATTTACTGGCAGGTGCTGAATGATCATAAAAAGAGCTAACGCTGAATGAGAGCTTCCGGGGCCAGGAACCAAGCTGAGTGCTTGGCCGGTGTTCACTCCTTGGGTCTTCACTCAAGCGCTGGCAGCACATTGTTGCCATTTGACAGATGACAAAACTGGAGACTCCAAGGAAGGAAATCAGAAAGCTGGGAGTTGTCATACCCAGGATCAGGCTCAGAACATTAGCCCCAGGTGCCAAAAACTCAGTCACAAAGCTGATTATCTTAAGGCACTATTTGAAAATAATTGATTAATGCAAATACTCCCTGATGAACAAAATATCCAATTTTCAAATACAGACAGACTACCCACGTCGTTTGTTCTGTGACCCTGCATTACTGGGGCAAAGAGCTGTCATTGCCAGTTGGTCCCCAGTTCCACTATACACGCTCATCTCTGCCACCAGCTTGGTCCGGCAGGGTGGACAAACAGATTTGCCAACACAGGGCTTAATACATAGTCACACTTTTTGACTGTAGACTGTTCAATAACTTTTTCCACTCAGTTCAAAATACAGGAGGGTATATTGGTAAATGCACAGAAAAGCTGCATTTTACCTTTAGCCTCAGGCTTTAGTATGGCTTGGCTTAGCACTGATTAGGATTCTTGCCCAAAGCTGCCTGAATCAGTTTTTATCTCTCATTATTCCCTTCTGATAGGTTCTACAACCTTGTATATATCACGTCATGTCACCTGCATTCCCAAGTGTGGGGTTTCAGAACCTGGCATCCGAACCCAGCCTGCTCAAGTTCAAATCCCAGCTCTGCCGTTCCTTAGCCATGTGATGGGCGAGCAGCTTTGTTTTTTCGGGGCCTCAGTTTCCACGACTGTAAGAGGCAGGCAGTAGGGGTCCCTCGCTCATTAGTAAGCATAATGACTAAATGGGAAGAAGCGTATTGTTACTTACTGTGTAGTTTCCGTGGCTTCTGTAACAAATTGCTACCACTTTTACGGTTTAAAACGAAAATTTGTTATCACACAGTTCTGGATGTCAAAAGTTAAATATGAGTCTTACTGGGCTAAAATCAGGGTGTCAGTAGGACTCTGCTCCTCCTGGAGACTCTGGGGAGAGTCTATTCCCTGGCCTTGTCCAGTTTCTTGAGGCTGTCACACTCCTTAGTGTGAGCCCCTCCCTCCAAGCACATCTGCCATAGTCACATTTCTCTCTGCCTCCTTCTTCTGCCCCCACCCCCCGCCACTCTTAAGGATGCTTTTGATTAAATTAGGTCCATCTGGATAATAATAATAGGGAATATTTTAAGATCAGCTCTTTAGCCACTTTAATTCCATTAAAAATCCTAACCTCCCTTGGCCACGTAACCTAACATCCGCAGGTCCCAAGGATTAGGATTGGATATCTTGGGGGAGGGGGCCAGTTGTTCTGCCTGCCACACTTACCCATCATTCAGCAAGTTATCCACGGCATCCACTCTGTCTCAGGTCTGGGGATTATAGCAGTGGCAAAACAGATTAAAATTCTGCCCTTGTTGCGCTCCCATTCAGACAGGGAAAGCCAGATGAGAATTTTTTAAGTAAAATCCATAGTGTTTCTGAAGGGGATAGATTCATGTAGGAAAAAAAAAAAAAAAGCAGAGGAGCAGAGATGACCGGAAAGGTCAGGGGCAGCCCTCAGGTGTGAGGGAAGGTCTGGTTCAGAAGGTGCGTTTGAGCAAAGACCAAAGGGAAGGAAGTGAGCCCAGAGGAGTTGGGGGGGATCAGAGAGGTAGAGAGGGGCGTTCCAGGCAGGGAACAGAACCTATGAGGACAACGGTGCGCCTGGGGGTCCAAAGAACAGCAAAGGAATGAGGGGAAGAGGGAAACAGAAGGCCTTGAGAGCTGGTGACAAAACCAAGTCAGCCGGACCGTTGTGAAGGGAGAGGGGAGGGACAGGCCCTGACTTGAGCTCTGTGTGACTTCCCTAGGGCTGCTGTAATGGAGTAACACAAACTTGGTGGCTTAAAGCAACAGACATGTGTACTGTCCCAGTCTGAAGGCCACAATCAGAAGTTGCGGTGTGGCAGAGCCACGCTCCCTCCCAAGGCTGTGGAGGAGCATCCCTCCCCGCCCCTTCCAGCCTCTGGTGGCCCGGGAGCTCCTGGCCTGCGCATGTTTTGCACCCCTCCCCCCGCCTCTCCTGTCTGTGTCCCTGTGTGTCCCCTTCCCTCTCTTGCACATGTACTGTCATCAGATTTGGGGCTCACCCTGAGCCAGGAAGATCTCAGCTCCATCCTTAACCTTGATTACGTCTGCCAAGACCTGTTTCCAAATAAGATCACAAGTCCATCGCAAGTCAATGGACTAGGGCTTCTAAAAGGACCAATTGTGTAGAGAATATTCCACAGAGAGACCAGCAAGGGGAGGGCTGCTGTCCAGGAGAGAGGAGAGCAGGGACCACGGAAAGAGGCGGGGAGCACTTCCCGAGGGACCCTGCCTGACCTAGGCTAGGAGATGTGTGGCCCAAGGCAGAAGTGTCATAGGAGAAGGTGTGAAGTACTTCCTCTGTCCCCTGTCATGTGGAGAAGGGGGTGGGGGGATCACACACATTTAGGGTAGAAGAAATCAACTACTGCCCATGCCCAGTGTTCCTGGGACAGAGCCACAGAGGGCAGAGGAAACGCTAAGGGGTGTGTGTGTGTGTTTATGGTGGTAAAAAACACATAACATAAAATTTACCATCCTAACCATTTTTTAATGCACAGTAAGTCGCGGTAACTACATGCAATAGGTCTCTAGAACATTTTCATCTTGCCACAGTGAAACTGTCTCCCCACCCCCACCCCCCATTCCCCCACCCCATCCCCCACCCCCAGCTCCAGGCAGGCACCAACTACTTTCCATTTCTAAGGGCACAATATTTAGATATCTCAGATAAGTGGAATCATGCAGTATTTGTCTCCTGAGGGGCTGGAGCTTATAGAAACAGAAGAAAAACAAACAAAAAGCATTGATTTTTTTGTTTGTTTGTTTTCCAAAGCAGCTGTCAGGATGTGGGGGAGAAACCTCCACAGCAGTGAGATTCTCACTTTTTTCACCTAGACCTGGGAGAGGCTCACTATAACCCACAGCCCACATCTGCCTGCTACCTGGTTTGTAGCACCCCTGTGCTAAAAATGGTTTTCACATTCTCAGATGGTTGAGAAGAAAAAGTCAAAAGAATATTTGACACATGAAAATAATATGAAACTCAAATTTTAGTTGTTTTTTTTTTTTGTTTGTTTGTTTGTTTGAGACAGTCTCACTCTGTTACTCTGAGTAGAGTGCTGTGACATCATAACTCACAGCAACCTCAAACTTGTGGGCTCAAGTGATCCTGTCCTGCCTCAGCCTCATGAGTAGCTGGGACTATAGGCGTCCACCACAATGCCTGACTACTTTTTCCATTTCTAGTAGAGATGGGGGGAGGAGGGAGGGTCTCACTTTGGCTTAGGCTGGTTGTGAATGCCTGAGCTCAAGAGATCCACCCACCTCAGCATGCCAGAGTGCTAGGATTACAGGTATGAGCCACCATGCCTGGCCTCCAAAATTAGTTCTACAAATAAAGTTTTATTGGTAAACCTCCACTTTCATTCATTTATGTATTGTCTGTGGCTACTTCCCGTATTACAAAGGGAGAGAACTAAGTGACTACAACCAGAGACTGAATGGCCAACGTAGAAAATGTTTACTGTCTGACCTTTTACAGAAAATATTTTCCCATCCCCTGATCCTATAGAAACAGGTACCATTTAACACAGCAGGGATATACTCACAAGTGAAACAAAGTATCAACGAAACAACCCTTACCCTTGCTGTCTGAGATGCCTGCAGAATTTTCAATTATCTTCTTTTCTACCACTGAGGCAGGGTACTTTGTTGTAATAAAAGACACAGCTGCCACCCCCACCCCTGGGAGTTGGAATTCTGCAGACAAACCTGATTTCTGCTCTCCGGTATTTAAGCGACCTACTGATGCTCAAGAAATCCAGAAACATTGGCAACTCCAACCTACTCCAACAGCTCTTCTCCTGGCACCTTTTCCCTCAAGGCTATGTTAAGTGAAATAGTTAACACCATGGGTGGCATCTGTGGCTCAAAGGAGTAGGGCGCTGGCCCCATATACCGGAGGTGGTGAGTTCAAACCTGGCCCCGGCCAAAAACTGCAAAAAAAAAAAAAAAAAAAGAAAGAAATAGTTAACACCTGCACACGGCCCTGAGGCAGCAGCTAAGTCTTTTTTTCCTCTTCTAATCCACAGCCATCCAGGCCTCCCCAAAAGCAGCCCCCACACGAGTTTCTTCCATGCTCTTCCAGAGACAGTCTGTACGTGTCTAGGCATGTATGTACATTGGACATGTTTTATGCAAATAGTAAAAAACTCATCCCTAATCATGATCAGGACTCATGGTCTGTCAGCAGCTACCAATGGTCTGCACTGGTCTGCTGTAGTCTCTACTTTTCATCACTGGGTTGTGGTGTCAGGTTCTGAATTCTATCTAAAACTGCACCCATTAAGGTAGCACTGGTGAATTTCATTTAATACCCACCTGAGGCCTCGTTTTGGACTCAATGAGAAGGTGTGCGGGGATCAATTAGTAATGTCTGCCATGACCAGGAAACAAGAGTTTCAGGATGAGTGCTCAGATTTTTCTCCCTAGTCTAGTCAGTACTTCCCAAAATTCAGGCATGATTTTTGTCATACCTAAGTACCATCTGTACTTTTATTTGGGTTTTTTTTTAGTGTACAGACTTCTTTTAGCTTAAAAGTAAATCATTTAAAAGGAAAATTTATAGCACTACCTTAAATGGAAAGCCAGTATCATTTGCCATGAATGGAAAGTAATTGGTAAAAATAAATTCACTAAAAATAAAATAATATGATTAACTTCTAGCCTGGCCTCCAAAACTGAAGACTGTTCTCTCTTAGCTACAAAGAAAGATTATAAAGACTTAGAGATTTTTCTCCTTAACCCAGTGATAATTAATATTAATTATTCAATTAATTAACTATATTCCCAGATGCTGCCCCATTAAGTGCTCATAACTACAGTACAGATAGAAATTATTATTACCTCCATTTAATTTGAGCTCTTCTTAACCTCTGAACTAGGTTGCTCTTGAAATTAAAAGAAAGTCATTTAAAATTATCTTTGATATTATCATTGAGAGTTTCTATCACACTTTGGTAGGTTGGTAGAAAGAGCAAAAACTAAACTGAGAATATAAGTCTGAGTTTTGATCCTGTCTTTGTTACAAACTCATATATGGTCATTCAGCCTCTGATCCTCAATTTCCCCACTTGTGAAGTATAGGAGTTGGGCTATATTTAAACCTCCAGATGCTAGGAACCATCCCTTATCTCACAGAACCCAAAGCACTTGGCATACATCCTGTTTTGATCCTGTCTTTGTACAAACGCATATATGGTCATTTAGCCTCTGATCCTCAACTTCCCCATTTTTGAAGTACAGAAGTTGGGCTATATTTGAACCTCCAAATGCTAGGAACCATCCCTTATCTCACAAAACCCAGAGCACTTGGCACACATCATCTGGTAGAGTTTATTCAGTGACAAGCAATGGAGAACCCAGTGTCCCAGCTTCCCTCCATCTGTCTGCCCTGCTATGTTTGGTCTCTAGCTTTCATATTCATGCTTGTCACCTCTTGATTATAATATGGCTGTTGTACCTCCAGCCCTCATCTCTACATTCCAGGCAGGCAGAAGAGGAAAGCAAGGAGGAGTAGTGTCACAACTGGGAAAGCTAAAGATTTTAGGTTTTGCTTTATTGACTGAATTTGTGTCTTATGGCCCTCCCTGGCTGCAAATGAGATAAAGAAGTGATTTTTTTACCTGGCTGCATTGCTACTCCTTGCCAATTCTCTTAACAAAAATGGAAAGGAAATGGATACTGGGGAAGCAACCATTAGGCAACTGTACATGCTTAAAGGAGGAAAGGAGAGCAGGAAGAAGGGGAGGGTTAATCCCTCAGACCCCTTCCAGTGCTACAGAGCTGTGATAAAAGAATGAGCATCCTCCTCTCTTACAGAGCTCAGGGCCCAAGAGTATGAATGTTATATTTTTCCTTAAAAGGGCTTCTCTGTGAACTTCTACATGTTAAGGCCACTTTTGTTTTTACTGGCAAATTTATTCCAGGGGAATGAAAGTTCATCACAATGCAGATGTATTTTTCAGTACGACAGGAGGCACAGGCAGGGAACCCGTGGGAAGGGGGGAGGCAAATGTTCAGGCAGGGAAGGTCACACAAAAGTCTCAGGAAGAATGTGTCAGGTACCTTCCAGCTACAGCCCAGGACTGGAAGTAGCCCGGGAGTCGGGCTCACTTCTTCCTAGCTGTGCATGGTCATGGGTGCGGGCCACGTTCTTTCGCGTGGCCTGCTAGTGCCTTCCCACAATGCGGCACTCAGACATAGTATGGGTCCTTTTATTTATGACTTGCCTGACTTAGTATTTTTTTCCCCATCACTTTCTAGCTGGGTGACCTTGGACTCTCTGTTCCACAGTATTCTCATCTATAAAGTGGGCTGATGATAATGCACACTTCATAGAATCGATATGAGGATTAAATGAGTTAATAATACAGGTAAAGCTCACAGAAACCCCCCTGGCCTGTAACAGGCTCTCAGCTAATGTTACTGTACGATCATCATCAGTGTCCTACATGAGTGGGTCAACAGAAATTGACACCTTCCAATCAATGTCAGGCAGTTTTTGACTAATTTTCTCATTCTTGCAGAGATCAGAAGGAATTATTCAATGTTATGAGGTTTGGGGGTCCAAATGGAGTTATCCAGTGACAGACAATCTCTTTAACCACAGCTCTAAATCTGTGTTTTTGGAGAGAGAGCACCAGGAAGTTGCTCATGGGGCTCATGAGATAGAAAAAGAATTGGGCAGGCGGGTACGATGTCTCACGCCTGTAATCCTCGCACTCTGGGAGGCCAAGGCAGGTGAGCTCAGGAACTCGAAACCAGCCTGAGCCAGAGCGAGACCCCGTCTCTAAAAATAGGCAGGCATTGTGGGGGGCACCTTAATCCCAGCTGCCTGGGTGACTGAGGCAAGAGTATCCCTTGAGCCCAAGAGTTCAAGGTTGCTGTGAGCTATGATGCCAGTGCACTCATACTAAGGGCGACGAAGTGAGACTCTGTCAAAAAAGAGAAAAGAGAGGAGAGGAGAGGGCGGCACCTGCGGTTCAAGGGAGTAGGGCACCGGCCCCATATACCAGAGTTGGCGGGTTCAAACCCAGCCCCAGTCAAAAACTGCAGGAAAAATAAAAGAGAGAGAGGAGAGGAAGAAAAGGGTTGGCTGCTGTTTATCAGCATAGCCCCCTTCTCACGGTTCTGTTTGGCACACAACTGCAGGGGACAGACGTGGACAGTCAGCAGAGCATTTCCAACCTCTGGAGCTAAAGTGTCTTGAGAAAGCGAGGGCCTTCTTCCTAGGGGGCTGCCTCCAGTGTGCTTGTGTCCACACTTCCAAGATGCCCCACAAACGGTTCGTATATTTATTCATTCAGTAAATGTTTGCTGACACCTACTGTGTGCCAGGGCTTGCCCCAGGCACTTGGTGTGCATCAGCAGACAAAATAGACAAAAATCTATCTTTGTGGTGGGAAATACAGACGGAAACCAATCTCTGTGATGGAATAAATCAGTGCGTCATATTGTAGGGTGATAAACACTGGGGATGAAGAACTAGTGGGGGTGGGGCCAGGCCACAGGCAGCGAGCGTTTGGCCGTCAGGTGGTTTTAGTCACACTGAGAAGTTGACCTTGAGCACTTGGCTCATTCAGCCTCCAGGTATCCGTAGAACTCTGCTCGTTTTTGAATTCCTTCACTCGGCAAATATTTATTGAGGGAATGCCAGATGTTTACCTAGCAGCCTTGCCTTTCATCTCCTAAAAAAATCCTGCAATTACTAATATTGCTCCCATTTTTCAATGAACAAGTTTAATCATAAGGAGGCAGAGTGACTTGTTCAAGGTCACACAATCTCAAAGTGCCAGAACCTGGTTCTAAGTCCAGGACAGAGAAACCCAAGCACACACTTCATTTTCTTTACTTATTTCAATAGATTGAGGGGCTGCAAGTGATTTTTTTATTACATGGATGAATTATACAGTAGTGAAATCAGGGCTTTTAGTGTTCCTGTCACCCGAATATTATACCTTATACCCTATAGGTAATTTTTTGATCCCACACCCTCCTCCTTTTCTCCCCACTACTGAGTCTCTAAAGTTGACTATACCACCCCCTATGGCTGTATATGCCCATCGTTCAGCTCCTACTTATGAGTAAGGAACAGGTGGTCTTTGTCTTTTCATTCCTGAGATACTTCACTTAGGATAATGGCTCTCAGTTCCACCCAAGTGGCTGCAATAGACATTATTTCACTCTTTCACTCTTTTTATGGCTGAGTAGTACTCCGTGGTGTATATAGATATACCACATTTTCTTTGTCCACTCATTGGTTAATGGTCATTTAGGTTGATTTCATATCTTTGCAGTGAATTGTGCTGCGATAAACATACAAGTGCATGTGTCTTTTTGACATAATGACTTCTTTTCATTTGAATAGATACTCAGTAGTGGTTTGGCTGGATTGAATGATAGTTCTTTGAGGAATCTTCCTATTGCTTTCCAAGAAGCTGTACTAATTTACATTCCCATCAACAACATATAAGCATTCCCTTTTCCCCACATGCAAGTCATCATCTGTTGTTTTTTGATTTTTTAATAGTGGTTGTTCTAACTAGGGTAATGTGGTATCTCATTGTGGTATTAATTTTCATTTCCTTGATGACTAGTGATGTTAAGCGTTTTTTCATATGTTGCTTAGTCACTTACATATCTTCTTTTGCAAAACACCTGCTCGTGTCTTTTGCCCACTTGTTATTGGAGTTATTTGTTTTACTGTTGTTGATTTGTTTGAGTTCCTTATAGATGCTGGATAGTCATCTTTTGCTGGATATTTGCAAATATTTTCTCCCATTCTGTAGGTTATTTACTCTGTTGATTATTTCTTAGCTGTGCAGAAACGTTTTAGTTTAATTAAGTTACATTTATTTATTTTTATTTTTGTTGTATTTACTTTGGGGGTCTCAGTCATAAATTCTTTGCCTAGGCCAATGTCTGAAAGACTTTTTCCTAAGTTTACCTCAAGAATTTTACTTCTTACCATGAAACTATCTGCTTCTCACTATACTAGTCTAGTGAGGAAGAAAGGTATTAAATAGATCATCACATACCTAATTAAATTGCAATTGTAGTAATTGCTATGAAGGAAGAGGATAAAAGGCTCTGGGGACTATAACAGGCCCTAAGAAATACAAAGAAATATAAAACAGCCCCTGTATATAAATTATTGTTCTGGAAAAACTATCCCAAACTTAGCAGCTTAAAATAGCAATAATATCTTATCACAGTTTCTTGGGTTGGATGGGCTCAGCTGGGTGGTTTTTCTGCTCTTTCTGGTGAGGCATAGGGCCACTGAGGCAGGGGCATTCAACTGAGATGCCTGAGAAGGCTGTACTTATTCATCTGGCAGCTGGTGCTGCTGTAGGTGGGGACACCTTACTTCACAAGGACTCTCTTCCTCTAGATGTCTAGCCAGCTTCCTTATAGCATAGCACTTGATTCCAAGAAAAAGGATGTGGAAACCACCAGCTCTCTTAAGGCCTAGGCTCAGTAGTCCCAGAACATCACTTCTGCCAAAGCAAGCATAGGCCATCCCAGATTCAAGGAGAGGGGAAAGAGGATCTTCTCTCAGATAGGGAACAGCAAATACATACAGGGATCAGAAGAATTCTTGGCAGCCATATTTGAAGGCAACCTAAAAAACCTTGTCTTGAAAGCTTCTTAGACATTTCAAGAGTAGCTGGAGTACAATGTTCCCATGGATTTGTCACTGGGGGGACTCTTCTGTGAGGCTGCCCCTGTCCTTTTCATCAACTTCTTTTCCTGCTCATCTACATAAGCGAGGGAATTGGTGTAAAACAAAGAGGACTTTACTCAGGAAGTTGGAAGGGGCCAGTCTTGGAGAGTTTCGTTCAGTGATATATGAGCTATATACCACTATTTCTAGAATTAGTTTGTGAACTTAATTGTCTGATCTCATATGAGGGTTTAGGAATAATGGTAGGGTATTTATTCAGCCGTCATAACAAAGACCAAAACTAACAGTGGGTCAGTGGGATAGCAGTTTATTTATCTCTTATGCAATAGTCTGGGTGTTACAGAGATCAAGACCCAGACTCCTTCCATGTTGTTCCTCTGAAGTCCCTACATTGTTTTCCTCTTCAACATGACCCACTGTCTTGGTTCATTCAGGCTGCTATAACAGAATGCCACAGTCTGGGTGGCTTATAAACAACAAACATTTGTTTCTCACAGTTCTGGAGACTTGGAAATCCAAGATCAAGGTGCCAAAATGGTCAGGTTTAGGTAAAGGCTCTCTTCCTGGTTTGTGACTGTCTTTTCTTTATATCTTCACATGGCAGGAGTAGGGAGGGAGCTCTCTGTGACTTCTTTTGTAAGGTCACTCAACCCATTCATGAGGGCTCTACTTTCATGAACTAATCAGTTCCCAAAGACCCCTCCTCCAAATGCCATTAAATTGGGTACTATTATGAGGAACACAAACATTCAGTCTTTAGCGACCAGGATGACTCACCACCAAGTCCTGGTCCAGCCAGAGGGAAAGGGGACAAAAAGGAAGGATAAGTTCATACTTTCCTTTGAAATACACAACCCAAATGTTGCACACAACACATCTGCTCATGTGGCATTGGCAGTATCTTAGACACTTGGACATACCTAGCTGCAAGGGCAGTTAGGAGGTGTAGTGTTTATTCAGGAAGGCCATTGGCCCAGCTAAAACTTGTGAGCCTTGTCACCATGAGACAGAAGAAGAGAATGGACAGTGTAGGCAGTTGTTACCCAGCTCTGTAACCCTCTAGCTCATGAGGGGGACCAACAAGTGGATATGCCCAAGGGTGACAATGTCTACATCTCTTGAGATTTCTGCACAGAGCAGTGTCAGCTGTGGGCTACCCATTGGAATTCCCAGTCCTCATCCTAAAACAACAGCCCTTCCTTGATATAAATATCTGTTGAGTGAGCTTTGATGGAAGGCTTGTGTCGGAGGTGGCCTAGGTCCAAGTCTTCCTGGCCAAGTGTGTGGATTTGGTGCTAATCTGCCTTTTCTGGACCATTCCTTTCATCTGCTCAAAATGTGTCACCAGGTGGCTGCAACCACAAACAGTCCAGCCTGGGGCCAGCTCTGGGCCAAGTTTGTCACTGTAAAATATGCCACTGCTTAAGTGTAGACAGTTACGGTGAGGTCAAGAGTTCAGCAGCTTAGTGTCTTTCTGGGAATAGTTCCTGTGGATCTGAGCTGCCTCATGGAAAAACGGAACATGCACAGCCTCCTACTGGAAATGGCTTGCCACTTTGTTGTGCAACCTCCACCATGTTACTTAACTTCTCTGAGCTTCAATTTCCTTACCTTTAAGATGGTTGGGGGGGGATGTCTATCCCCCCTGGGTTATTGTGAAGACATGAATAAGATAACAATGGGGCAGTTTCTCTATTTTCTACCATTTATTTTGTCCATGTCTCAAAGGACGATTTTTCTCTTTTCTGAGTTTAAACATTGTATTGCATAACCTTGAATTTCCACGTGCACTGTAAGATCCTTATGGGCGGGGACTGTGCCTCCTTCCCCGTTGTACCCCCAGTGAGTAATTTTGGACCCCCTGAGGCTTGCGTGCACGTGTGAGTGAGTGAATGAATGATTAGGGGCAAACACAGATACCCACAGGAACAGGGCAGGTCACACGGAGGAAAAAAGTGGGCTGAGCCTAACAGAAATTGGGTGGGCCCTTGGTTATTTCTGTCACTCTTACTTTTATTAGAGACATGGGCATTGCATTGTGTCCTCTTGATGCTTTCATAAACTACCACAAACTTGGTGGCTTAAAATAACACACCTGTATTGTCTTAAAGTTCTGGACATCAGGATTCCAAAATCAAGGTGTTGAGACAGGGCTCCTTCCTTCTGGAATCTCTATGGGAGAACCTGTCTTCCAATCCCTAGAGTAACGGTTCTCAACCAGTGTGCCACGAGAGAATCTTAGGTGTGCTGTGAATGTTTTTGAAAGATCATTAATTAAATTACTTTTTAAAGAAGTTCAAAGCACAGTAAGCCCATTCTTTTTTTTTTTCACTCTTTTTTTTTTAATTAATGTAATTTAAGTGTGCCACGGAAGTTTAACCACAGGTTCAAGTGTGCCATGAGATTTTTAAAAAAGGTTGAAAAACAGTGATCTAGAGGCTGCACGGGGTCCTTGGCTCATAGCCCCTTCTTCCTTCTTCAAAGCACATCATCCCTGATTCTACTTCCATGGTCAAGTTTTTTCTCATTGACTCTCCAGCCTCCCTCTTACTAAAGCCTTGTGATTACATTGGGCTCACTTGGCTAATCCACGATAATCTCCCCAGCTTAAGGTCCTTAACATAATCACAACTGAGAAGTCCCTTTTGCCTCATAAAGTAACGTATTCACAAATTCTGGGTATTAGGATATGGACATCTTTGGGGGGCCATTATTCAGCCTACCACAGACACATGTTCTTATATGTTTTAACCATAAGAAAAATGTCAGGCCAAGGCTGGTGGGGTTTCTGCTCTGTGTTGGGGAGACAGCAGGGAAGAAAGAGGAGTGTGGTCACATGGGCAGGGCATGCTCCATCTAAAAGGGGCAGCTGTAAAAAAATCAAAAAACATAAAATAAATAAAATAAATAAATAAAAATAAAGGGGGCAGCCGCTACTCATGTCTCACTTCTGGCTGAACGTAAGAAGGCAAGTCCAAGTTGCCAGAGCTTCCCCCACGTTTTTGTTCAAAGAAAAGCACAAACTGTGGTGCTTATAGGAAATTATTTTATAGGAAATTATTAAATTTTGGCAGTGGATTTTATAGGAAATTATTAAATTTTGGCAGTTCTAAAAACACCATACAGCAGTTCCTTGGTGGATATGACATGTGCCAAGTCAGGATGGTGACAGAATACAGTCTGAATTGCTGTACACACTGTCACCTCATTTTCTCCCAGCAGGAAAGAAACAGCAAAAATGAGAATAAGAATAAATGATACGACTAGTGGGTGACATTTGCTTCAGGATTTCTGAGCTCCACACAGAGTTCTCAACACATTATGCATATTCATTCATCTGCTTCTCACAGTGACCCTTAAGATGAATGCTATTTTAATACCCATTTTTCAGGTGGAGAGATCAAGGCCCAGAGGGTTCAGTAACTTAGTAACTAAGCAACACGGTCACATGGCCAGTAAGTAACAGCTTCCAACTTTGTCAATCAGAATCTATTATGTTTAACTTTTGATTTTAAATTAAGTTTAGACTTACTAAAAAGTTACAAGGATAGTATAGCGTTCCTGTCCACCCTTCACCCAGCCTCCCCTAGTAAGAAGATCTCACATAACCATAGTGATCAGAACCAGAAAATTGATGTGGGTACAATGCTTTTAACTAAATTACAGACTTTCTTTGCATTTCACCAGTTTTCCCACAAACATGCAGCTTCTGTTCCTGTGTGCCTCTCTCTCTGGTCTCCACTCTGTGACAGACCTCCAGCCTGTCTTTGTCTCTCATGACCTTGACATTTTCAATGAATATTGGTCAGGTGTTTTTGACAACCGTCCCTCAGTTTGGGTTTGATGTTTGCTCGTGATTCGTGCAAGGTTGTGTGTTTGGGGCAGGGAGACCACACAAGGGAAGTTATGCCCCAGTGCATCTCATCGGGGGCTGCATGATGCTGATATGTCATATTACCAGTGACATTAACCTTGATCAGCAGAGTCCAGGCCCTAACCCTTTGGTTTAAATGTTTCCCTTGTGTAGAGAGAGGGCAAGAAATAAAACAAGCACGAACTATTCTGCAGCAGCCTCCTCTGACCCAGTACATAGGAAGTGCTCAGGAAATGTGAACAGCCTCCGAATTTTAAGAAGGCTTAAAAACACCCACAGGTGATGGCAGGAGTGGGGAAGAACAACACCCACATTCTGGGGACTTTGGAAATAATTGAAGCAACAAAGATTGAAAGAGATGATCAGAGAGGGGGAAATAAATCCAACAGAGATGAAAGCTAAGGTCCGCAGCAGCTGCTCGGACCATCAAACCTTTAAAAGCAACATGAGGTTTTAGGGCAAGGAGTGAATTATGGTTGTTAGGACCCAGGACAAGAAGGCTTTGATCTGAAAGTGGGAGGCATCTTAAGGGGAAGCTGTGGCTCTCATGTAAGTTATTTCCACATCCTCCTGGGCTGCATTAGATGAACCTGCTTGGGATTTACAGTTCTGCAGAAGGACCCTTATTCTGGGTGGTGAACACTTGGAACAGGCGGCTTTGTATGAGCTGAGCTGACATTCAGAGAGGGCAGCCCAGCACTCCAGTAAAGGTACCTGAGAACCGTACAGTGTTTTACGAGGCTCCTTGCCCCGTGGGGGCAGACAGATACAGGATTTGTGATCTTACGAGGCATTCAAGGATTGCTGTGGGAGGTCATTTGGGTGAGCACTTGACCTTTCCACTTGAAAAAGTATCAATTTGGAGATGGTTGTCTTTACTGCCAGGAAACTTTAGACCAGAGGCCATAACGTGGCTTTTTGGCCACCCTGTCACTAACCACATGTTGGCCTCTGTTTGCCCCAGGGTGAGCCCCTGGCCTCTGCCAGACTTTTCCCTCATGACTGAATGCCGGCTGCCAGGGAGCTGTCACATTGTGTCTGCAGGGCTCTGCCACTGTGATGTAGCCACGGTTCATGTGGGTGGCATCGCCCAGGGCTTCAAACCAGCCCCACTGGTAACCAAGGAACCAGAACTGTGTGTGACACGTGCCACTTCTAGGGGACATCGGGAGGAAAAGGGGCGAGGAATTTTTGGCCAGGTTACATCAAACAGCCACTGAAACTACTACATGTTAACGAACCTTCCAGCGGGTTGGAAATCACAGCAGGTGGGGGGTGAGAGAAAACTGAGATGAAACATAGCAGGCTCCAGAGGCAGACAGTCCTGAGTCCTGGGTTTGAATCCCAGCTCTGCCGCTCGTAATTTGTGAGTTACAGATTGCAAGTTGCTTAACTTCAAGGAGCCTCCAATTTGTCTCCTCCTGCCGGCCTTTTACTCAGATGTAGAACCTTCCCTGACAGCCCCACCTGGACCAGATTCCGGCCCCCATCCGCATGAGTTATCCCCAGAACCTGTCTCCATCTGACATGCTGTTTTACAGATAGATCCATCCTCAGCCCTGCTTGCTCACAGGTCAGCCCCACAGGCACAGTGGTTTCACCATTTTATTCATTGCTGTGCCCTTAGTACTTACGATGGATTGGCACATAGTAGGTGCTCAAGAAACACTGGTGAAATGATTGAAAAGGAATCACTGACCTTGCTCTCTTGTTTACTTCGTTGAGCGGAGGATAAACTAGGATAACCATGGCGAGAGGCTGAGCGTGGTCCCTGGCACGGAGCAGATGTTCAGTAAAATAACCAGTAACGATCACAAAGGTCAATCCATTCACTTTTTCATTTATTCATTCAATAAACAGCTAATGAATGTTTGTTGATATGTGCCGGGTACTGTGCTGAAAGCTGGAAATATTGACAAGAACAAAACAGATACTCTCTTTTTTTTTTTTGCCAAAACTTATTTCTCAAGAGCCTTCCTCATGCCTCCCACTCTGCTGTGAGCAAAAGACTAAGTCTCTGGCCTTGGGGAGTCTGCTTTCTGGTGGACTGAGATAAACAATAAGAGAGAACCTAAAGAAATTAGGGGTGTCAGTGCCACCAACAAAACAAATCAAAACCAGAGTGCTGTGTAAGGTAGGGGGGCCCCCAGGGCTGCTTCCGCCAGAGCGCGCAGGGGAGTCACATTGGAGCTGAGGCCTGAGTGGGAGGACCCAGGACCCACCTGCTCATTCTCAGCCTCCTGCTTCATTATTCACATTTACAGGGTAAGGATGAGCTGTGACATATTTCCAGCCACCCTCCGGGAAGGACCCAATCTTGGTGGCATTAAGTGTGACCCCTATGTGTTCCTAGACATCAACTCCATCATCTCGGTCGTCCCAGCATGTAGCCCTGGGGTCTGTGGAGCACACAAAATTGTCTACCCTCCATGGCCGGTCTGACAGTTTCTCAACTTTTGTTCATTATCAGCCCCACCCCACTCCCAAGAATCCATTTTAGACATTTTCTCTGAATGCAATTACAAAAAAAAGAAGGAAGAATAGAAATTGGAGGCCACCCAGCTGTCCCTGGGGACATCCAGCCGGTCTCCTAGCCATGCCAGACTCTGTTCCCATCTCTAGTTGTTGCCTATAATTTTTTATCCAGTCTGGACTGGATTTCAGACACAACTTTCAGGCACAATTAAGATAAAACCCAGCCTATATTGGCCTAGTATTTTTAAGAGAAATTTTTTGTTTTTAAAAACTGAAAAATCCACTATTATGGACTCCCAGCATAGATGGATCCAGAGCTTGAAAATGCCTGATCTAGCTTCTCTCTCTCTCTGACTATGACAACTGTGCTTTTACAAACTCTGCTCTCATGGTGGCCAAATGGCTGCAGCAGCTCCAGCCTCTTTACTCCAGCCTCATCATCTTGAGACTCCCTCTCATTGGCCCTGCTTGATTCAGGAAGCAATCCGGAAGCAGTCACCATGGTCAACAGACTATGTTACACCAATTGGTCCAGCCTGGGTCACATGCTCTATCCCCGTGTAATTTCCCCCAGGGAAGCATAAGGCATGGCTAACTTCATTGCCTTCTCTGGAACTATATAAATGAAAATCACTCTCCATCATGTATACCACGTTTCAGAGACTCTGATCTTTATGGGTTCCCACGCCCCCCACAGGAGATCCTTGACAGGAAGAACAGTGCAGTTGGTCTTGGGATCTACTGTGAACCCCGGATCTGTTTCCACCACCCTGGCTGAAGTCAGATGGTTAATCCCCTGTATTAGATCACATCAGTCCCCTGTTTAAACCTCCATCTATACTTCTATGGCAATCAGAAATAAATCCAATGCCTTGCTGTGACCACCCGCCGGGCCTACCTGATACAGCCCCTAAAGACCTCTCCGACCTGCTGTCACGTACTTGCCCTGACCCTTCCATTTCGCTAACACTTGTTTCTGTCAGTCTTCCCACTTCACGGCCTTTGTACTTGGTATTTTTCCCCTAACCTGGAATGATTTTTCTCCACCAGCCATCTTTATACGGATGGCTCCTTCCCGTCCATTTAGCTTCTGCTCAAATGCTACCTCCTCTAAGGGCCTTCCAAGTGTCATGTTCCTCTGCTTAACTGAAATCAATAAATGCAAGTGTCCATCCAGTGCACGCTCAGAGCATCCTGCACCCCGCCTGGTTTTCACCCCGCACTGCATTTCGGACATCTCCCCCCACTGGCACATGTGGGCCGAAAGAGGGGTTCTGCTTTGCAGTGTGGCTGCTCTTCCTGCCCCCCCTACTCCCACCCCCACTCCCCACCATGGCATTATCCCAACTCATGTGGCAGAGACACAGTGACAGGGCAGCCCATCTGAAACGGCATTCCCAGGAATGCGGATTGTTTTATTACCAGTTAAATATGCTTTACGCTACCTGTGAATGAGGCCATTGTGACATTTAGCAACTGAGTTGATTAAACACAGATGTGGGCTGGACTCCACATGGAGCAAAGATGCGGGAGGACAGGCTCTGGGTTTTTAAGATGGCAGAATGGGCTAGACAGCTCAGCAGCAGCAAGACAGATGGGGCGTCTCCCTTCCTGGCATATGGGCCATTTGTTCCTAGTGGTCTCAAAGCTGAGAACTCAATCTGGGTAGCCCAGAAGCCTTTGTGTTCATTTGGGCTCTGCTATTTGGCCCTATCCAAGTTGTTTTTCTTTAACCTTCCCCAAATGTGTATATTCCTATAAATTAAAAAAGACATGTCAAATCACTAAAATGCTAGCATTTTTTTTTTTTTGAGACAGAGTCTTACTTTGTGGCCCTGGGTAGAGTGCCGTGGCATCATAGCTCACAGCAACCTCCAACTCTTGGGCTCAAGCGATTCTCTTGCCTCAGCCTCTCGAGTAGCTGGGACTTATAGGCATCCACAACAATGTCCAAGTATTTTTTTTCTTTAGAGAGACATGGTCTCTCTCTTGCTCAGGCTGGTCTTGAACTTGTAAACTCAGGGCAATCCACCTGCTGCAGCCTCCTAGATTGCTAGGATTATAGGCATGAGCCACCATGCCTGGCAAAATACTAGCATTTTTGACATCTCCAGAGGTCACTGTTAACACCCAATGGATAACAGTCCTATTTATTAAACACATACTAGATGTTGGGCTCTGCCCTTGGTATACATCATCTCACTGAGCCCTCACTGTAAGTCAAATAAACTATGTAGCTCCATTTTACAGATGGGAAAACTAAGGCTTAGAAAGTTCAACCACTTGTCCATACTCATCAGGGAAAATCATCAATTATGCATGCATGGACTGTCTATTGTCCTCCACCCAATTCCAGATCCAAGAAGATAGGACCCAGCTCTTTCTCAAGATAGTAATCTCAGCATATATTAGATACTCAGCAAATAGCAAATAAAGGAAAAATGAGTGAGTGCCCAGGTGAGTGACAGGTTTGCACAGCAGTGAGGGGTGAGGCAGGGCTGGCCAGCTCCTGCATGTCTTTGCCTTCCCTACTTTGTATTCTGGGTAAAAAGAAGGAACAGAGACACAGAACTATAAGGGTGAGTGATGTGTCGCTTTCTGGAACTTGGGCTATAGTCAGGGTATTTCATTAAGAGTGTTCCGTAACAAGTTCATGTCACTCTACCTGGCTGCAGCTTCTCCAGTTTATACCTTATCTTCTGGCTACTTTCCCCTGCCATATTTCCAGAACTTTTTCACTTCCAGTCCTGTTATGTTTTTCAGCAATTTTATTTTAATACCAGCATCAGTATTCTGGTGCTCCTATAGTGGGTTTATGTTTTTCAGCAATTTTATTTTAATACCAGCATCAGTATTCTGATCTCCTATAGTGGGTTCTCAATGACACTCAAAAACATGTATTCTCTGTCTTAAAAGACTATAGGAGATCACTTTGCTACGGGGAAAGAAATTGCCCAGTGGATTCCAAAGCGAGTAACATTGATAAGGGGCTTCGTGTTTGCTGGAATTATCCATGACGTTGTTCTCACACTGCCTGGACTGCCATGTCAAACCCATGGATGACAGTGAGTTCACTTTAGGTTGGCCCAGGAGAAATGAGGCAGGCAGTGGCCTGTGCTCTTTCCCACAGGTGCTTGGAAGGCAGCGCTGGTTTAGAACCTGGGCAGACCTGGCCTTGAATCCTGCTCTACCACTTCCTAGGAAGACCTACTTCCTAGGGCTGTGGTGGAAATGAAACAAGACAATGAGTGTCAAATGATAAGCCTCAGGGAAGATAGTAAGTGCTCAATAAATAGAAGCTATTATTATTATTTGCCCAACTGCTAACGCCAAGAATTGAAAGGCTTCCAAGGTCCTGGATTAAATTAAAGCTGGGCTTGGCCCATCTCCTTAAAAAGAAGAGGAAATCCAAGGCGTGTTCAGAGTCACCAGTGGTCAGAGAAATGTGAATTAAAGACAACAAATGAGATACCATGTTGTCATACAGGGCTGGGTCACAGATTCCCTGACACTGGGAAGCAGAGCTCTGGGGCCCTAAAGAATCCCTCTGTCCCTTGGGTAGTAGGTGTAAATCTCAGTCTGAGAGACGAAGGGGTGAAAAATAGAACTGACTTTATTTTCAGCATCTCAACATAATTTCCATTTCAAGCCACCATTCTTCTGGGACAGTAAGAAAGTTTCATCTTAGTTAGTCTTCCAGAGTCTTCCCCACACTCTCCAGAATTTTGGCCACAGTTTTAGAAGCTTACTCAGTGCTGGTGTTTTTGTGGCTCATAAAGTCCTCTGTCACTGGGACCTGGGCTGCTGCTGAAGTGTCTGCTACTGACTTGTTCCACAAGGCCCTTTTGGGTTTGGGGCTAGGCATGGCTGGGTCTTTGCCACAGCAGAGGTACAAGAATCTTCCGCTTTTCTGTCTTTCTACCCCAGAAGCCACAACCTGGAAACTCGTAGGCCCCTTCCACTTTGCATGTTTTGGTTTTGTTTTGTTTTATTGTCCAACTAATTTGTATTTATTGACTACATTTAAAAGTTGGGAAATTTCATATACAAATCTAGATTTCTGACTTCTCCTGAAAAATCAGAAACCCTGGGTACATTAGACTCACATTCCTACATGGCAGAGGTTGGCTGAAGTGAAGTAGTATTATGTCAGAGAAAAATGCTTTGGGCTGCAAGTAATAAAAAGCCCAAGTAACATTGGGTTAAACCACACTCCCATTTATTGTATTTAATAAGAAGTCTGGACCCCAAGTTTAGTCAGACAACTCAGTTATATCTTCAAAGACCATATTCTTTCTATCCTTTCATTCCTTCAATTTCAGCATATGGACTAGATGCTTCTATGCTTTCAGCCTCATGTCTCAACATGGCTGCCAGAGCTCCAGACACTGCATCCTCATGACATGATCCAGGGAAGGAAGCATGAGGAAGGGAACAAAAGAAAAGTTTTTCCCAGAAGCCTCCTTAGCCAGAACTAGATAACATGGCCATCCTGAGGCTCTAGGGGAGGCTGAGAAAACAAGCTACGGTCTTTATAAGCCTTTATAGAAAGCAGCTAGCAAAGGAGAAAGAAACCAGGTATGACTATTGGAAGGTGTGGGGGCAGTATCTGCCACAAACTGCTGCCCCCTTAGTTAGAGTCTGTGCATTCCAATTTGTCACAGTCCCCACTACCCTTTATTGTTCCCCTACACTGATGCCATTTATCACTGTGTTTGCCCTGTCTTTTTCCTCACTGATGTCACTTGCTGAGCTTGTAAGGTTGGCATGCCAACTACCTCACACTCTTCATACAAGGTCACTGCAACCTGGGGGTCCTGCTGCTTTCCCAGGACTCCCAGATCACTCTCAACTCCTTCTCTACCCTCCCCCTTCCCTCCCCTCCTGTCCTACCCCATTTCTCTAGTCCAAGAGAATTGCCCCCATAAGAAAATCTCTTCTTTCTTCGTATTTCCTGCTAAGTCCTTTTGCCTACAACAATCTATAATGCATAGTCTACCAACTGGGGCCAGTTACTAGTCTTCCATAATGTAAATCTGGAACTGAGAGTAAGGGGGAGAAACATCCAAGCACGTGGTCATGGGCTCATCTCGTTGCACAAGGTGTAAAACATTCGGGGATTGTTGGATCACAGTGAACCACTTAGTCCCCAAAGGCCTAGACATTTAACAAGTCCTTCACTACAGTGCTGAGAGATACTGGCCCACACGTCGTGTCCTCCCATACTCTAAGGAGGACTTTGGACACAAGAGCTGGGAAGACTCATGTCTGCTGTTCCTTCTGCCCACCTTGCTCAGGGGCCCTGACCCAAGACGGGACAGACTGGGAGGGAAAGTCTCAAGGTAACATCTCAAAACGTCACTCTGACCCATGTCCCTTCCTGCCCGAATCCTGGGCTCATCCCCACCTCTCTAGAGGGAGGACGTGGTGGAGGAAGGAAGAGTAACATCCAACCATCCAGCTCAGACCCCCACCAGGGCAGTGCCTCTCGGTAGAGAAGTCGAGGAGAAATTTCCAGAGAGCCTACGGTCCTCAGCATTTTCTTTACTATCTGTCCATTAAACATATCCATGTAGATAGGATTTTTTTAATTGTCTAATCCACCATGTAAAATTGGATCTGGAATTTGACAAGCCACTCTGAAGTGCCCTCTTTGATTGCGCAGCTGGGGCCAAGGTTGCAGGGAGGTCCCCCCAGTATCACAGGCCAGGAGGCTCTTTTTTTTTTTTTGGCCGGGGCTGGGTTTGAACCTGCCACCTCCGGCATATGGGGCTGGTGCCCTACTCCTTTGAGCCACAGGCGCTGCCCTAGGCTCTTTTATGTAATTATCTCCACTTGGGGGAAAAACAGGAAGGGGCAATGCTGTGTAGTTATCAGCACAGTAAACACATTAGCGTCCCAGTTTACACATAGTGTGTCCCCTAAGGGGGACCCCAGCCCTCCCAGCAGCTGTAATAAAAGAGGATGAATCTTTTTGAAATGACCACATTCTGAAGGATCCAAAATCTCACCCATATTCTAAGCAGCTCCAGCACAAGAGCTGTTTTGTGATCTCAGGAAGTGGTTCGTGTTGTCCGGCAGAGCTGGTCACAGAAGAAAGGGATCTCAGCAGCCTGGCTAACAATTAGTCATAATATTACCAACAGTCGGGAAGAACAAGATGGGAAAGAAACACTGGGTTAGTGCTGAAGGGGTTCCCTGGAGTGCAAGGAACGCATATCAGATTAAAACTCAGATATATTCTCTTCCCTCGGGCATCAAGGCTCAGGCCCAGGCGTGTGGAAGATGGAGGGTCCTGGTCTTTCTGGCCTCTCCCTACCCTTCCTTCTGCCAAAGGCCTGAGAGACAGGTTGTGGGGACAGTACAGGTAGGTCATAAGAGCTGTATTTTTTTGCTTTTTAATTGGGTAAAATTCCCATAATGTAAAATTAACCATTGACCATTTAAAAGAGCACAATTCAGTGGCATTTAGTGTGTTAACAGTGTTGTACAGACACCACTTTTTTTTTTTTGCGGTTTTTGGCCAGGGCTGGGTTTGAACCCACCACCTCCGGCATATGGAGCCGGTGCCCTACTCCTTTGAGCCACAGGCGCAGCCCACAATCACCACTTTTAATTCCAGGATGTTTTCATCTCCCCAGAAGGAAACCCTGGAACCTTTCAACTTGCTCCCAATTCCCCTTCCCCAGCCCCTGGCAACTACTAACCCACTTTTTGTGTCTATAGATGGGTCTATTCTGGCTGTTTCACACGAAGGGAAATCATTCAGCACGTGGCCTTTTGTGTCTGGGTCATTCACTCAGCAGAATGTTTTCCAGTTCATCCGTGCTCTCCACATAGCAAGTATCAGTACTTTGCTGCTTTTTAAGGCTGAATTATATCCCATGGTCCTGATATTACACATTTTGTTTATTCATCCAACTGTCCATGGCCGCTCGGGTTGTTTCCACCTTTTGGCTACAGCAAATAGTGCAGCTACGAACCTGGGTGTACAAGTTTTTGTTTAAATGCCCGTTTTCAACTCTCTTGGCTATATACTCGGAAGTACAATTGCTGGTTCAGAGAGTAATGTGATGTGTAACTTTTAGAAAAGTCGTCAGACTTTTTCTGCAGCTTTCACAGGCTGTGGTACATTCCCTTAAGCAATATGAGAAGGTTCCCATTTCTCCACATCTTCACCAATACTTGTTCTTTTTCTTATCTTCTTTTCTTTTTATTGTGGCCCACCCAGTAGGTGTAAAGAAGTAGCAGTTTTCAGCTCAGACGCTCTTGGGGCTGTCACAGACCTTTCCAACCCTGGGTTTCTGTAAACTGAACGGCGACTTTGGCCTTGGAGGGAAAACGACAGCATCACTCAAGTCGCCTCTGGCAGCCCCAGCATAGCATCCAACGTGAGGGAACCTCTTTACTTGGTACCAAGGCTGCCTCTGGGCACGGTGTCACCCAGTGCCACTTGTTCACACTGCAGTGAAGGGCCAGGGCTTTCTCATTCATTTAGTGTGAAATGGAATAAAAATGTACGTATTCTGCACAGGGATAGTATCAGCACCCAGAGGTCTAAACATGGTTGTTGGGGAAAAGGGGCAAAAATGTCTGCTCTTTTTATGTGTAAAGTACACCTATACCTAATCAGATCTACAGAATATCTTGAATATTAAAATCTCATGGGAGGAGGACCGATTAGGGAAAAAAGACATCTAAAAACAATCCTTAGGAAAAGGTGACAATACTAAAATTTTTTTAAAAGTTGAGAAGCAAGAAAATTCTAGAACAACTTAAATTTTTAAAAATTCCAGGAGAATAAAATGCAAAAATGAAATTTTTATAAGTTCCAAGCCTGATGTATTTCCTCATTTAGATTTAGCAGATATGAAATTGTTGTGGGAAGTTGTTCTAAAGGTTTTGCTGGCTCTTGAATTCTGTATTTCTCTCGATGCAGACTGGTGCCAGTCTGCAGTTTATACTTCACTGGTGCTGTGATAACGCATCACTGCATCCTGGAGGTCTTTCTGGAATTATCTTAACTCCCTGTGTATCTGTTCACTTGATCGTGTCTGTCTCTCCTCCCCGAACGTCAGCGTCAACCTCTTCCTTGCCTGCCATGTCTAGAACCATACCTGCCACGTGGTGATATTTGGTAGGTCACTAGGAAATGAATTGTTGAATAAACAAGCCAGTGAATGAATGAATGAGTCAACAGGTCCTTTAAAACGGTTTTACTGAGTTAGGAATCAAGAATTTACTTCTACTTAAACCCAAGAAAACCAATCAAACAAAAAAGGGCAGCATTTCTCTGCTACAATAAAAACTCAAAATAGCAATGTCTTCGACAAGAAAGTAGGATGTTTCTTTCTCACCTGCAAGTCCTCACTGATGTGGCAGTTCTGGCCTCCAAACATAACAGGGGTTCCAGATCCTTATATCTCATTGCTTAGTTGTGCCACCCACCTATTCCACAGGGAAAGAGAAGACCTGTTGTGCCCTTCAAGGGCATAGCCAGGAAGTTGCTCGCATTTATTTACTCCTGTCCCGTTTGTCTAGAATTATTTATGGGGTCACATCTGGCCACAAGGGATACTGGGAATTATAGAGTTCATTCTAATGAGCCATGTGCCCAGCTTATGAGCAGAGATTCTATTAACGTGAGAAAGAAGAAGCAAAAGAATATTGGGGGTCCTAGCAGGACCTGCTACTATCCCCTTTAGACAGGACTTTTTTTCATCTCAGCCTTGCTTCCCCCGGCCTTCACTGGGCATTGCATCAGCCAGAGGGAGGCATAAAGTGAGGGCTTAACATGCCAGCACCAAGGTGGGTCTACTTGTGAAAGCCCCCCAGAGACCACATACTGCAGCACACAGCTTTCAGGCCACGTGTACCCCCCTTCCCGGGTCCTCTCTGGCACAGGACAGACGTCTCCCTGCAGGCTCTCTGTGTCTGCCCTCACACTGCAGTTTGTTCAGCTGTCGATTCTCCAGATGACCCTGGGTCACAAAATGAAAATAAACAGGAAGATGCTTTTGGAGAAAGAATACCAAGAGACAAGGCTGTGACCTATTGGTTTCCAAACCTGCCCTGAGTCATCATTCAGAAGGTTGACACAGAAGAAAAGAGAAATCAAAAGATAAAACGATGCATCCAGGGGCCTTTTGGAGACAAGTGGCTCTCTGAGCTTCAGCAAGTAGGGTTACCATGGTAACCAGACCAAACAGACAACCTTGACAGGAATAGGCTGGCCGAGACCTTCTGCTAAACGTGTCTGGACAGGCCATTGAGGACAGAGTGAGATCCCAGCATGCACTGGTGTGGGCACAGAAACACATTCTGTGGTTTCTGGGCCTTGGACCAGCTGCCATGTAATGGCCATCAGGAGAGAGGAACTTGGTGTGACCAGCCACCTAGGTCTTGCTCTCGTCACCCAGCCCTTTTTCATCCTTTGGAGGTTAGGTTAGATGTAGCTTCCTCCTGGAAGCCTGCCCTGACCCCATCCATGCACAGTCAGCATTACGGGGCCCTTCCTTGTGCCCCAAGCTCCCTGTGAAAGCAGCTTGCTGGACACTTCCTTCTCTCCCACATTCCCAGTCCCCAGCATGGAGCCACACTCCAAGACATGGATATAGCCGATTGGGTAGATTTGACTTTGGAAACATGTAAATACTTTACTTAACTATAAAACACATTCAAAAAAGTAATTCCTAAAATTCGGTAACAAACGGAAACAAACAGACCAAACTGTACCGTTCTAGAGAGGACAGCGGTGACAGCTGCATGACTGTGAGTGTGCTTAATGCCATGGGACCATTAACTTCAAGTTAAACATTTGCCATCTTATGTGTAGCTCACGATTTTTGAAAAAATAAATTTGACAGGCAAGGAGGGGGACCTCCAACCCCCACCGGAGGCTCCAATAGCCAAAAAGGCCGGACAACTGCCGAGGAGACACCTGTGCCTTGGTGTCTCCTTCACTTTACACTTAGGACTAGATGTGGAACCCCCATTTCCTATGCCTAGGTCAATTTCATATGAATTTCCTAGGCCTCAATTCCATGAATGGACTGTGTCCATTCATTGATACACTCATTCACTTTGCCCCAGAAGGGACTGTGTTTGTTCATTGATACATTCATTCACCTTGCCCCCGGTGGAAGGGACTGTGTTCATTCATTTCCTGGCCAAGGAACCCATACACCTATATACACCCCGAGACTAAAAGCCTAAAGGGGGAGACGGGGAAAGACCGGGAGAGAAACGGAGAGAGCTTTTCTCTCCCCACTTGAGTTCTCTCTGTCTACCAGGAGCTTTAGTGTTTTCTGTATTCTTTTCTGTAAATAAATTCTGTCTTACCACTGGGGGGGGGAAAAAAAAGAAAGAAAGAAAAAGTATTACATAATGCATACAATAATAAATATAAAATCAGCATGCTAACACCAGTGTCACAGGGACCTTGCAGGGATAAGTGGTGATGGACATACAGTTTCTGGCACAATTTATCATTTATCCAGCCACTGTACCAAGCTAACTG
This sequence comes from Perodicticus potto, assembly GCA_963574655.1. Lineage (NCBI taxonomy): Eukaryota > Metazoa > Chordata > Mammalia > Primates > Lorisidae > Perodicticus > Perodicticus potto. The sequence continues at coordinate 40,275 of CAUYRH010079128.1, forward strand.
ATACTAGTCACCCTTTTAGCTGAGTCTCTTGAATGTTCCAGAACACTAGCTCTGAGACCTTGGTCCAGAAATTCTTTCAGGGAGTCTGCAAGGTCAAAACTATGTTCATAGTAATACCAAGAGGTAATTTGTGTTTTTCACTCTCATTTTGTCAGGGAAATGCACCATGGAATTTACCAGAGGCTTCATTATTACAGGCATAAGCCACCTTGCTCAGCCTTTAAATCTCTTTTTAAAGAATAGCAATTTTGGCCAGGAGCAGTGGCTCACACCTGCAACCCTAACACCCTGGGAGGACGAGGTGGGAGGATTGCTTGAGCTCAGGAGTTCAAGACCAGCCTAAGCAAGAGTGATAAACCATCCCTACTAAAAATAGAAAAACTAGCCAGGCATGGTAGTGTGCGCCTATGGTCCCAACTGTTCAGGAGGCTGAGGCAAGAGGATCCCTTGAATCCAGGAGTTTGAGGTTGCTGTGAGCTAGGCACCCCAAATGAATCAGAGATGATCAAATAATTGTGAGCATTGCTAATGTTGAAGCTCAGGACAAATCAACAACTTCAAATATGACTATAAGAGACCAGAATGTTCCACCACAAAATATTCTTCTTTGGGATATTTTGAGCTGATAATCTTGAGAAACTGCAGACACAGGAGTAGTTCTGAAAAGTTGTCTAATTTAAAAGAAATTTACATCTACAAAGGAAATCTACATTTGTAAAAGTTATCTACATCAGCGGGAGGGCTGCTTTGAGATGGTTTCTGTTACCAGGGAGACTCCGCATACAGAACAGTCTTTACTCAGCATGGAGTCTCTCCCCTCACCCTGCCTGGCTGGTCACCACATCACCCCTGCCCAAAGCTCCAAGGCCCCTTCCTTTCTGTAGCTCAGAATGCTGTATGGGCCTCCGTCATCTGGCCCTTCTTTGAGGCTCCTATTTTATGGGACTCTTGTGTAGATGTACATAGTTAAAATGGCTTTTTTCCCATTAATCTGTGTGCTGACAGTTAGTTTCATAGACTGAACTACTGAACCAGCAGAGGGTTGACAGAAAGTTCTACTCTCCTTTGTGAATCTTTAACCCTGAGCCCTGTGTCTCTGAAGCGCAGCCAGAGCCCAGAACACAGGCTGAGCTGTCTCCAGGCCTCCCACGCCCTTGGCTGTGACTTGCTCTGACTCACACGGCAGGAAGGCCGACAGAGGCTTGGTAAGAGACGGGAAGCCAAAGCCCCAGGGTAACACAAGCTCTGTGATCCAGAAGACCTGTGTGTGGTCAGAGGTCCTCCCCGGCTGAGTCGGCCTGGTTTCTCCTTCCCTCCTCCCATGCATCAGGGGCCCCGACACACAGAGTGAGTCTTAAAGCACAAACAAAGTCCTGGATGATGGCCCTGCAGAGGTTAAACAGGGAGAGCCTTCCAGGACATTGTGGTGGAACGTGGAACCCCGAGTAAGCAGAGTGTCTGTGAGCTGGGCGTGCTGTTCTTGTGAGGGTCATTCCCTGGCATCCTTTCATGTCCTTTCTGTCTCTATGAATGTGCCGATTTTGGTCATTTCACATAAAGAAAATCTTGCAATATGTGGCCTTTTGTGACTGGATTCTTTCCATTTTTGAGGTTCATTCATGTGCCAGTGCACACATGTCAACACTTCACTTTTTATTTATTTATTTTTTTTAAAGGGAAGGAGTTATTTTATTGCTATAAAACAATTTCCAAGATACACTCTTTTGTAAAAATGCAAATTATTGAAGTTTATGTTATATTAGTTTTCTATTGCTACTATAACTTAATACAAACTTAAGGGCTTAAAACAACA
>CAUYRH010079129.1:0-10743 GCA_963574655.1 Perodicticus potto
ATGGGGAATTTCCAAGGGGTAGGGTAGGGAGGAGTGGGGTGGTCAGAGATGGTTTCTTGTTGGCTTTCATGTCTCACTGATTTTCATCTTCCACATCCTGCAGCACTTCTTTATTCTGCTCTTCACCATCACCCGGCATGTCTGAAGTCCATAGTGTCAGATTATCACGTAACAACTGCATTGTAAGTGTAGAGTCCTTATAGCTTTCTTCACTCAGCGTATCCAGTTCTGCAACTGCATCATCGAAAGCTGCTTTTGCCAACCTGCAGGCACAGTCAGGGGAATTAAGAATTTCATAGTAGAATACGGAAAAGTTGAGAGCAAGACCTAAGCGAATAGGATGTGTTGGTGGAAGTTCTGTCGTTGCAACATCACTAGCAGCTTTAGAAGCCACTAGGCTGTTCTCCGCAGCCTCCTCCCTGTCAATTCCTGTGGCAAATTCTACCAGATACCTGTGGTAGTCCCCTTTCATTTTATAATAGAAAACTTTGGACTAGCAGTGTTAGCTGCTGGAATGAGGTGTTTGTCCCATACACCCAGAATGTCGCAGCAGATTAACTTTAGCTCAGTCTCAACCGTTTGCCGATATTCCCGAATCATTTTTAGTTTGTCTTCTCCTCCCTTAGTTTCTTCTTTCTGTTCGATGCTGCAGATTATTCTCCAGGAAGCTCTTCTAGCTCCAATCACATTCTTATATGCAACAGACAGGAGGTTTCTTTCTTCAACCGTCAGCTCCACATCCATCCCTGCTACTTTCTTCATTCATTCCACCATTTGGTCGTATCGCTCAGCCTGCTGGGCCAGCTTGGCCTGGTACACCAGATCCTCCCGATCATCCATGGTGGCAGCGGCTCCGGCGGGGTCTGCGTGACGGATGGAAGCGGATAGCGTCTCCGACTCTCTCAGCCTCTTGCTCCGCGGCCGGGCAGCAAAAATGGCGGCCCCTCAATCCGGGACTTCCGCCTCGTTGAGATAGAGTCTCACTCTGTCACCCTGGGTAGAATGCATGTAGTCACAGCTCACCGCAACCTCAAACTCCCGGGCTCAAGTGATGCTCTTGCCTTAGCCTCTCAAGTGGTTGGGACCACAGGCGCCTGCCACTATGCCCAACTAGATTTTTCTATTTTTAGTAGAGACAAGGTGTTGCTGTGCTCAGGCTGGTCTCGAACTCCTAAGTTCAAAATAATCACCCACCTTGGCCTCCCAGAGTGGATTATAGGGGAGAGCCCAGCCAGCATTGGTCTCTTATGATTAACATGATTATCAGGGATCACAACTTATTTCAGTTATGTTTAGAAAATGTAATGAAGAAAGACCAACATAATTGTATTTGTCCCCACAGTGAATTACAGAAAAGAAAACAAAGTCTGTATGGTTCAGTGCAGAAGCTACATAGTTACCAGTCACATGTAGAAATTTAACACTCAATTAAAATTGCAGGAAATAATAAATTCAGCTCCTTGCTACACGTATCAGCTGGTGGCTGACCCTGAGTCAGCTCAGGAGGTTCTCTGGGTGCTCCAAACTCTCCTTGATTATCTAGGGGACTAGCAATGCCCCAACTCATTGTACGAAGTTAAGTATTACTCGTAAATTAATAAAATTCCAGCAAAAGAAGTTTGTTTAAAAAACATATAACTCAAGATTTCCTGAAAAGCCTTCTAAAATTATATGCAATGTGAAACTGCCTCTCCACATTACCAGGATGTAGGCTCAGTGTTCCCTAAAGTGAATAAGGGATCAGACAAATGAGACCTACTAGTTAAGAACTGTCCACAAAATAGATTTTGTCTACTATAAAATTCAGAATATAAGCAAAATCCACTATCACAAATATTCTTTTAATGTAAAAAAAAAAAATGAACAGAGCTTACTGTTATGAAGAAAAATTGAACACTGCAGAAGAAAAAAAGGAAATGTGATTTCGCCTGATTCTCATTCCTTAAGGGTAATCCTTCAGTATTAAAGTTGACTTTTCAGATTTTTAAAAGTGTATTTATATTTAAATATATATTCACACAGATGAAATCATACTTCACCCTAGCCTACTTTTTCTTTTAAAGAGACAGCATCTTGCTGTGGAGCCTAGGCTGAAGTGCAGTGGCACGACCACAGGGCCCACCTCCACCCTGGGTTCAAGTGCTCCTTGCCTCCTGCCCAGCCTCCCAAGTAGCTAGGATTAGAGGCATGAGATAATGTGCCCAGCTCTAGCCTACTCTTTGTTTTGTTTTGGGTTTTTTTCCATTAAAACATCTATTTTGGCCTAGTGCTGTGGCTTACACTTATAATCCCAGCACTTTGGGAGGCTGAGGTAGAAGGATCAGCTGAAGGCAGGAATTCGAGACCAGCCTGTACAACATAGCAAGAGCTTGTTTCTACAACATAGAATTAGCCAGTGCACAGGTGCCCACCTATAGTCCTGGCTACCTGGGCAACTGAGAAGGGAGGCTGCCTTGAGCCCCAGAGTGTGAGTCTGCCACAAGCTATCCCTACACACACCACTGCACTGCAGCCAGGCAGCAGTGAGACTCTCCTCTTAAATCTATCTTGGACAGGCTCGGCACCTGTAGCTCAGCGGCTAGGGTGTCAGCCACATACATCAGAGGGGGCAGGTTCGAATCCAGCCCGGGCCTGCCAAACAACAATGACAACTACAACCAAAAAAAAAATAATAAAAATAGCTGGGCATGGCGGCGCCTATGGATAAGTGAGTAGGACGCCAGCCCCATACACGGAGGGTGGAGGGTTCGAACTTGGCCCCTGTCAAACTGCAACAAAAAGAATAGCTGGGCGTTGTGGTGGGCGCCTGTCCCAGCTACTCAGGAAGCTGAGGCAAAAGAATCGCTTAAGCCCAAGAGTTTGAGGTTGCTTTGAGCTGTGATGCCATAGCACTCTACTGAGGGTGACAAAGTAAGATTGTATCAAAAAAAAAAAGAAAAAAATATATATAGATATATATCTTGGACAAGTTTCTAGATGAATATATGTAGAGTGATCATATTCTTTTTAAAAGCTATGTGGTATCATAATTTTTTTCTCAGTCTTACTGATAAACAGATTATTTATGTATTAGGTTTAACACTCTTGCTACAGATAATCAGCTTCCTTTTTTACCCATAAGTCTCTGCATTCACATCCATTTCCCTATGAGGAAAAAACGCTGGATATACTACTTGTGCTCTTAAAAAAAAAAAATAAATCAGTTGCCACAAAGTTGTCCCCGAAACAACTGTGTGTTGACAGATACTCCCATCAAAAGGGAACAAGAATGTTAAGTATTATCAAATTCTTTATTTTTGTTGTACATATTTTTCCCCAATTCAACTGTTAATTTTTCCTAAAGTTTTTAATATACATAACTTTTACACTTTTATACAGTCTGTCAAAATGCTGTCTTCTGGGGCTTATAAAGGTTCTCCCTACTCCAAGATTACTTAAATCTCCTCCCATATTTTAATACTTTTATGAGTTTAGTCTTTATATTTAATCATTAATCCATCTGGAGTGTGTGTATGATAAATAATTTTTGCCAAAAAAGGGTAACAGCCGGCTCAGCGTCTGTGGCTCAACGGGCTAAGGCGCCAGCCACGTACACCTGAGCTGGCGGGTTCGAATCCAGCCCGGGCCCACCAAACAACAATGACAGCTGCAACCAAAAAAAAAAAAAAAAAAAAAAAAAGGGTAACAGCCCATTGTTGTTTTATTTCTACATCAATACCAGACGTCATAATCATCCTTTATGATGACTCCATAATCAACTGCCCACATACTGTTTTTCCATCTAGATCAGTGGTTCTCAATCTTCCTAATACAAGTTCCTCATGTTGTGGTGACCTCCAACCACAAAATTATTTTCGTTGCTACTTCATAACTGTAAATTTGCTACTGTTATGAATCGTAATATAAATATCTGATATACAGGATGGTTGTGACCCCCAGGTAGAGAACTGCTGGTCTAAATGAAATGCGTGAGAAAACCACATCACAAACGCATTTAAATAGAGGACTATTAGATATGATCAAAATAAATTTAAATTCAAAATGATTTTTTAAGCTGTACCAACTTAAAAACATATAGCCTCAAGTATGAAGAATATAATTTAAATATTTATTATGACTTACCAGCTGATCTGTTATCCACTTTCCTTCCATAGCTTTTAACACTCTATGGAAAAGACACAGAACACAGGCTCTTAAAATAATAAAATTTTTTAAAGTTAAAAAATGCAAAATAATTTTTAAAAATAAGTTCTTAGAAATGGCTAGAAACACTAACGTGAGACTTAGCATTTAAAATGTTTCCAAGTTCCTTGTTCTGTGCGATTTTTTCACCTCCTTCCTGTTGCAGCTCTGTCACTGCCACGAGCCCGTCTCTAAACGTCTACAGTCAACTTCAAGAACAGCCCTTGTCCTCAGCCATGATCAATAATTCCCAGTCATAATTTCTTTTGTAACTGAAGAAATTTACTATCTAAAATGCCATAGTTAGTTCCCAAAGAAATGGCAATAAGACAGCATCTCTAAAGATTTATTCTATGGAATAAAGTGTTCTATGGGAAAAAATAAAAGCTTGTGTGATAGAGTGAGTTAGAGAAATTGCTGAGTTAAATAAACTGAAGCGGGTTGCTAATGCAGGGTACATTTTGTAAGGTTTAAACGGCTCATGAATGTGTTAATTAGACCCCTGAAGACTCTTAAGAAACTCAGATCACACTCGGGATCGCTGGTATGAGGGTCCAGTGTTTTCGCCAGAGGATGGAGTCCTCTGTGCTGGCAGGGTGTGGGAAGGCTTTGCAGGAGAGACAGGCAGGGTGTGCAGAGAAGAGGAAAGCGCTGAGGGAGAGAGATACTAAGTGAAGGCACAGAGGCGGGTCGCCTGGGATGTTTCTGGACCTCAGCGACGGGTCAGTTTGGGACAGAAGGCTCTGTAGGTCAATTCTCAAACGCAGGGTGTAAGACCTGCATCAGGGGATTTCGTTAATAACTCAGATTCCTGGACCTCACCCTAAACCCAGTGAATCACTGTCTAAGGAAAGGAGCCCTAGAATCTGCATTATCTGATAATTTTAAACATTATCTTTGGTTAATGAACTCTGATGTAGACGATCTACAGACCACACTCTGTAGAATACTGATACCAATGGAAGAAAGGTAAACATAGGACAATGCCCTCCAGGAGCCACCAGCACTAGTCTAAGTCTGATCAGCCTCCTCCCCAGGCCACACATCCGTTCAGGGCCGGGATTGATTCATTCACCCAAATACTCACTGAGAGTCGACTGTGTGTCAGACACCAGCTCTGAGGCCAATGTGTTCTAGAGACTGATAATCTCTCCTGCTTTACTTCATCCATATATGCTCTTTAAGAGACTGTCTCTTCAATTCAATAAGTTACAATCCATATATCTGCACACCACAGCTAGGAATTAAACCAAGTAGTAAGTAGATAACCTCCCCAAATTAAAAGTAAAGCAAAAAACTCACTCTTTTTGAAATTCTTCTTGCTTGCTCTTAAGTTGGCTTAACCTTTCCTTCTTGTCAATAAACCTATAAGAAAAAATTCAATATTTTATTTAAACATTCATCTTGTTCAGTTCAATGAGGCCACACAAATTCTGGGGATCTGATCACGCCTGCAGATTCCGTGGAAGTGTCTCTGTCCTGAAAGGGAGCATGCTCTCCTCAGTGCTCACCAGCTGACCTTCTAAAACTAAGTTTAAATCTTAAACTTGAGATCAATTTTAAGCCTCTGTTCCTTTTTTATATAACTATATAAAGTTCTAAATTTCCTACACTGCTTTAGCTACTTCCTTAGATTTTTGATATAGTATATTTTCATTATCACTTAGTTTGAAAATTTTTTCGTGATTCCTTCTTTCACCCATACATTATTTAGAAGTATTTCATTTAAGCTAGGTATGCTGGCAGGCGCTTGCAGTCCCAGCCTCTGGGGAGCCTAGGGCAGGAGGATCACTTGAACCCAGGAGTTTGAGGCTATAGTGAGTTATGATGATGCCACTGCACTCCAGCTCGGATGACAGAGTGAGACAGTGTATCCTGAGAGGAAAAAAAGTTTATTGCCTAATTTCGAGATACATGGGCTTTTCTACGTAACGTACTACTGTTGTTTACCAGTTTAATTCATTCTGATGGGGTCACAGAACATACTGGTGTGATTCAATCTTCTGACGTGAGACTGTCCTAGGTCTTACACAGACATGGAGAGAGCTACACGTGTGCCTGAAAGAACGGGCGCGCCCCACTGATGTGCAGTGTCCGGTAAACGCCAGCTGTGCAGGCAGCGCAGGCCACTCACATCTCCGGGGTCTGTGCTCCTTCCTCGGCATGGCAGCCACCAGCCACACTTGTGGCTACTGAGCACCTACAATGTAGCTTGCTGCTTAAAAAGGATTTGGGAGAAAAATTTATAACATTATGGAACTAGCTGTGAATGAGGTGAACCCAATAACCATTTTCAAGGGAACAAGGGTGATGCCACGTGCTGCAGCAACATGGTATGGAGTCCAAGAGCAGGCTTCTGGTGTCTCCTGAATTCCAGCATAAAGGAGACACTTAACAGGCCACGGCAGCTCTAAAAATAACACGAGAAAAGAAGTCTTTCTAAAATATTATTTCTGTGACCTCATGGTTGTAACATACCCCAAAGATACTTACTTCTAAAAGAGAATAGTCAATTCATGACCCTAACAAAATGTTCTCTCTCTCTCTCTATATATATATATATATGATAATGTGACAATTTTAATTCAAATTAATTAAAATAGAAAGTTCAGTTCCTCAGTTACGCTACATTCACATTTCAAAAGCCACATGTGGCTTATTGGGCAGTGTGGATGGCAAACACTTCCACAATTACAGAAAGTTCTACTGGAAAGCACTGTAAGATCCATTAAGGTGGCAAAAGCATGAAACAGTCATTAGAAAACTCAGAAACCAACGTGAATGCAGACAAACCCACAGACTCATCAGCGAATCTATCGGACATTTACTATGTGCCTGCGGCATATAACAAAGCATCCTTAGAATATTAAGAAATATGATTACAAATTCTGCGGTTGACTGTGTATTCTTGAACACATCACTTGTTAGATGCCTCTATCTCCCTGTGTCAAATATGAAAAACTGATGTGCTATTTAGTTAGAAAACAATGTGGTCACTTCTGCTCTGACAATACCAACAGCCAGTAGAAAACAACAAACTTACAAGGCTCTCAGATCATGCAAGGGATTGAGATGGGTGATAAAATCTTTCTTTTAGAAGCAGTTAAAAGTTCTCCTTTCAGATCTGTTGTGAAATACCATTTTGTACTAAAGCTAAATTGAGATAACAGACAACGCTACCCAGTTTTATATTGAGTTGGCTTTGTTAAAAAAATAAAAGAAGGCTGGGTGCGGTGGCTAACCCTATAATCCCAGCACTCCAAGAGGCCGAGGCGGGTGGATCCCCTGAGCTCACAGGTTTGAGACCAGCCTGAGTATGAGCAAGACCTCGTCTCTAAAAATAGCCGGGCATTGTGGTGGGCACTGTAGTCCCAGCTACTTGGGAGGCTGAGACGAGAGAATCACTTGGACCCAATAGTTTGAGGCTGCTGTGAGCTATGACATCATTCTACTCTACAGAGGGCGACAAAGTGAGACTCTTTCTCAAAAAGAAAAAGAAAGGGTAATAATATATGACTAAGACCCCAAAAGCAAATACAGCAACAAAAATAAATAAATGTGACTTAAATTAACAAAAGAATAATATCCAGAATCTACAAAGAACCAAAATCAGCAAGAAAAAAAAAAAAAAAAAAAAAAAAGTAGGTGAAAAAGGCCAGGCATGGTGCCTCACACCTATAATCCTAGCACTCCGCGAGGCCGAGGCAGGTGGATCGCCTGAACTTAGGAGTTGGAGACCAATCTGAGCAAGAGTGAGATCCCGTCTCTAAAAATAACAGGGCATTGAGGCAAACACCTAGTAAGAGGATTGCTTGAGCCCAAGAGTTGAGATTGCTGTGAGCTGTGATGCCACTGCACCGTACCTCTACCAAGGGTGACACAGTGAGACTGTATCAAAAAGAAAAAAAGGAGGTGAAAGACACAACAGATTTTTTCCAAAAGAGATACACAACTGGCCCACATACATGAAAATATGCTTGGCATCACTAATTATCATGAGAATGCAAACTAAAAGCACAATGACATACTACTTTACCCCAGTCAGAATGGCTATAATTAAAAAGTCAAAAAGACAAAAGACGTTAGTGCAGAGGCAGCCAAGAGGGAACGTTCGCACACTGCTGGGGGACACGGGCCAGCCGGCCACTGTGTTCAGGAAGGAGAGTCCGCACAGAGCTAAAAGTAGGCCTGCCACTGCATCCAGCTACTGGGCATCTACCCAAAGGAAAAGTCACAGAAAGGACACCTGAGCCTGAAGGTCTGTCACAGCACAATTCCCAACCTGTGCGCCATGGAGGACCAGTCAGCCATAAAAAGGAATGAAATAATGTCTTAGTAGCAATTTAGATGGAACTAGAGACCGTTCTCCCAAGTGAGACATCTAGGGAATAGAAACCCCTACCATTGTCACGTGTAGGTGAAAGCTGAACTAAAGGCACACACTGTCAGAGTCGTGTGGTGGACGCTGAGAGCCAAGAAGGTGGAAGGAAAAGGGGAAGAAACCGACCCCTGGGCACAACACGCACTGCTCTGGAGAAGGGCACACTGCAGCGTCACGGCAGTCACCCAGTGACAAAGACAGCTTGAGCCCCTAAATCTGTTGAAATTTTTTTAAAAGGTAGGAGAGATCCATATTTTGCATAGTGCTTTTCAAGTTAGATTTGTCATATAAAGTATCTTATAACTTCTTCCATGCTAGGCTCACTGGAGCCTGCCACTCACCGCCTGCTGTACAGCCCAGTTCCCAATGGGCCACAGACTGGGGTCAGTCTGTGGACCAGGGACCTGGCCCACCGACTGAATGGACATCATGATTCATTTAGACAAACCTGCTATAATCCTCTTGCCTCAGCCTCCCAATTGCTATTCCTTCCAAATTTTTACTATTATCATGATATAAATGCGTGCTCCAGTACACAAATCTTCACAACCCTTTAAATTTCTCTATGAGAAATTCCTATGAACTGCTGAGTCAAAGAATATTTATGTGCAAAATTCTGACAGTTATCCTCAAATTTCCTCTAAAACGTTTCGTATAACTTACAAGCTGACCAACAGTAGGTAATAGCACTGGTTTTCTCACTTGCCCCCAAACACTAGACATTTCTTTTTAGTCTTTGTCAATCTGATTGGCCTTGGGCCTCCTCTGAAAAGTTAGTTCCTAATTCATTTGCCTTTATTCCACTATTAGAAAAGTTGAACCATCTTTCATATCTCACTGGCTACTTATTTTTCTTATTTCCCTGTCCGTGTTCTTCATCATTTTTCTACAGTTTTCTTACTAACATTTCTGCTGTACAGAATTTCCCGAACTTGTATGCAAGTATATTTATCAATTTTTTTAAATCTGTTTAACAATTCTAGTTTCTGTGCCACTGACGAAATCTGTCAGTGAACCTGTTCTGTGCATGGCTTTTATAACAACTATTTCCTATATTTTCTCTTCCATTTTAAAAAGATCTTCTATATTATTTACTAAATTACTCCATACTTAAAATGCATTTTTATTTTTATTTATTTATTTATTTATTTTTTGTAGACACAGAGTCTCACTTTATCACCCTGGGTAGAGTGCCGTGGCATCACACAGCTCACAGCAACCTCCAACTCTTCGGTTTAGGCGATTCTCTTGCCTCAGCCTCCCAAGTAGCTGGGACTACAGGCGCCTGCCACAACGCCCGGCTATTTTTCTGTTTTGCAGTTCGGCTGAGGCCGGGTTTGAACCTGCCAACTTCGGTATATGGGACCGACGCCCTACTCGATGAGCCACAGGCGCCGCCCTAAAATGCGTTTTTCAATGGACTTTGTTTCCTAAAAGTTCTTCCATCTTTTTTAACTCATGATTTTTTCTTCCATTTAAAAAAAGTCTTCAGGCGGCCCCTGTGACTCAGTGGGTAGGGCGCCGGCTCCATATACTGAGGGTGGCAGGTTCAAACTCAGCCCCAGCCAAACTGCAACAACAAAATAGCCAGGCATTGTGGCGGGTGCCTGTAGTCCCAGCTACTCAGGAGGTTGAGGCAAGAGAATCGCCTAAGCCCAGTGGGAGGTTGCTGTGAGCTGTACTCCACGGCACTCTACCGAGGATGATAAAGTGAGACTGTCTCTCTCTTTAAAAAAAAGAAAGAAAAACTTGTACACTACAGAAACACATAAAGAAGGAATCAAATTTTACCCATATTTTTACAACTCTGTTAATATTTTATTACATTTCCTACCAGCCCATTTTCATTGTGTGTGTGTGGAATCATGCAGTCATACCATATATATACATACAGTTTGTTATTTTACTGCAATTTGAGGGTACAAAGAATTAGGTCACAATGTTTGCATTTGTCAGGTAGAGTCCTTCTTATAATTGTGTCCCGCTCCCAAGAGGTGGGCCACACACCCTATTTTGCTTTTTTGAAAACCCAGCCTCTTAAGGACATTATCATAGTTTGTCCTAATTTTTTGTTGTTTTTTTTGAGACAGAGCCTCAAGCTGTCACCCTGGGTAGAGTGCTGTGGCATCACAGCTCACAGCAACCTCCAATTCCTGGGCTCAAGCGAGTCTCTTGCCTCC
>CAUYRH010079130.1:0-51020 GCA_963574655.1 Perodicticus potto
ATATGGATAAACAAGGTGGCTAAGATAATAGATTGGTTAGGTGTGATCTATTTCATGAATTTAAGAATTTCTGTCAAAATACCTTATAAATTTATCTTATTTTACTGTTACTCCCAAATTTTAAAACTACATATGTATAAACGTATTTTTAAAAGATTTTCTTTCACATGCTTCTGATTTTGGATGGGTAATTATTATTATTATTATTTTTTTGAGACAGAGTCTCACTTTGTTGCCCTTGGCAATCTCAAACTCGTAGGCTTAAGTGATTCTCTTGCCTCAGCCTTCCAAGTAGGTGGGACTACAGGCTCCCACCACAAGGCCTGTTTTTCTTGTTTGTTTCTTTAGTGATGAGGTCTTGCTCTGGCTTAGGCTGGTTTTGAACTCCTGAGCTCAGGCAATCCACCCAATTTGGCCTCCCAGAGTGCTAGGATTATGGCTGTGAGCCACTGTGCCCAGCCTGGGTTATTTTTTTTCTATTTTATTTGAGTATTTTTTTATTTTTTCAAATTAATATGAGGGCACAATTTTTAGGTTATATCGTTCTCACTTCCAGGGTAAAGTTCATTTATAGTAGAGCCCCTCCCCCAGGGGGCGTGTTATACACCCTCACAATGTGCACAGTAGGTGGGATCCCCCCTCATGCCCTCCCTCCTTCTGCCACACGTCCTCCCCCAACCCTTCCCACTTCCGTCTACCCCTGAACTAGACCATAATAGGGTTTTATTGTTCTTAGGAACATACAATTGTTTATATATTGATTTCATCTTAGTATGGAGTACATTGGATATTTATTTTTCCATTCTTGTGATACTTTACTAAGAAGAATGTATTTAAACTCCATCCAGGCAAATATAAAAGATGTAAAGATGTTTCCATCTTTTTTAATGGCTGAATAATATTCCATGGTATCCATATACCACAGTTTGTTGATCCATTCATGGGTTGATGGGCACTTAGTTTGCTTCCACGACTCGGCAATTATGAATTGAGTCTCAATAAACATTCCAGGGCAAATGTCTTTGTAATAAAATGATTTTTGTTCTGCTGGGTAGATGTCTAGTAATGGGATTCAGGGTCAAATGGAAGAGCTACTTTTAGATCTTTGAGGATTCTCCATACTTCTCTCCAAAAAGGCTGTATTAGTTTGCAATCTCACCAGCAGAGTGGAGATGTTCCCTTCTCTCCACATCCACGTCAGCATCTGGTGTCTGGGGACTTTGTGATATGGGCTAATCTTGCTGGGGTTAGGTGATATCTTAGAGTGGTTTTGATTTGCATTTCTCTGATGATTAAAGACCATGAGCATTTTTTCATGTATTTGTTGGTTATTCGTCTGTCATCCTCAGAGAAGTTTCTGTTCAAATCTCTTTCCCACTTAGAGAGAGGGTTGTTTGCACTTTTCTCATTGCTTAATTTGAGTTCTCTGTAGATTCTAGTTCCATATGTCTTATCATTGACAAAAATTTATTCCCGTTGGATGGGTCATTTTAACAAAGAACGCCTGTGTTAATGTGTTTGAAGTGATGTGAAGTCTTTATTAATGAAAACTTCACAGTGGAAACTAAGAGGCAGCTCATACTGTTGTGGCCCCTCATCTCACGTGCTTTAGAAGCCTGGCAATAAGGCTGTCCATGCATCACGGCAGCCCTGGAGAGGAAAGCTATGGCCCTGTTCCTGCTGGCTGTCTGATTTGCTCATTTTAGAGAGAGAACATCTGTGTAGGAGGGAGAAGGACAGGGGAACAGGTCTGGTGCTCTGGTTCAGACAGAACCCTCCAGGGCACCGACAGTTACCGGGCAGTCGGCAGCCAGCCCTGTCCAGGCCTGCCCATTTCTGCAGCACCTTACTCCAATAGCATCTCTGACTTTGCCCCATTAGGGCATTTTTCAAGCTTTAGCAAAATGCCTATGTCAGGAATGCTGACATTCCTGTTTTCACTTTGTACAGAGAGAGATACAGGTAGAAGCAGGGAGGAATTCACTCATCTCCATGGAAGAAACCTGCCTAGCACTGGCCAGGAGGTTGATTTCTGCATTTTCCCCATCTGATTGCCCAAGTCTTTCTTTCACCCAAGTGGCGTAAAGTCCCTGTCCAAAACCACTCACACTTGCCTGTGGTGTCCCGTAATTTGTGGTTTCAGAATCTCTTACGTGGCTCTGTCAGACTCCCAGGGCCACCGAAGCACTCAGGACAGACGTGGGTGCACGTGCTCACGTTGCATGGTTCCTGAGGTCAGAGAACAGTGTCTGTCCTTTAAGTTTCAAACAGGAAGAGAGTGCAGAGGGGTAAGGACAAGTTGAAGGTTATTGTCCTTTGTGAACGTCTTCAATTTGCTGAAGTTTGATCGTGTTGTAGCCTGACCATTCATCTAGGGTGAGATTTCTTTTGTTCTTTAAAGAGGCGATGACCTAAAGTTAACGCCTGTCTATTCATTTGCCTTATTGCTGTAATCTATGATCTCCCCCGGCCCTGCTGTCCTCTCCCCACTTCTGCTGCGAGTTCACACCCCTGAAATGAGGTGGCTTGCCAATGTCCTGGAACAATCCACTGCTTCCTGTTTCCGGCAGAGATCAGGGTCGGACGTAGCTGGAGGATGCCCGTTGGTATCGACAGTTTCCAGTGTGGCCACATTGCTTTATTTCTAGTCCGTCCAGCTCAGATGCTGCAGCGGATTTAATGACTGGATGTGTGATTGGTTTAGCAATGTGTCATTTTCTCGGAAACTAAATTTGGTTTAAATAGGGCTCTGAGGTTGCATAGCTGTGGACCAGCATCTTGTCAAAGCATAATTGTCATGAAGCCAAGGAAAATGAATGAAATGGACATTCTATCTGATTTTTATTAATTACTATGGTTCTAACATTATCTAGACCACTGCTCTTTCTCTCAGTGTAACTTGTCTTCCGTGCTGGTCACAACTTCAAGGCCAGGGTCAAGGCCCATTTAAACGCAGCTGTATAGCTTCCAGCACATCCACGCTGCTTGTGTGCTATTTGGTTATTCTGATGAAGTCCCAGCCACGACTTATCTGTGGTAAGGATGTATAAGACAAAAATTCTTCTTAACTTAAGTTTATTTTCAACTCCATATCTTACTCTGTCTTGGAAGTGGGAAAAAGGTACAGAAAATGCTATGCTTATTGAAAAAAAAAAAACAACTAAATGAGAGTTAAATATTTAAATATATTAAATTCAGAAATAAATGATTATTGGCATTGTATTTAATGCATATTATGACTCTATGGTAGTGTGCTGAAATTCAGTTGATTTTACTTTGTACTTTAGGAAACACCTTGATGGCAAAGGAATTTGTCCTCTTGTTATGCTTTAATAGAAAAGCAGATATATTGATGTTACAGATATGGGTTAGAGCCAAAGAGTCCCAACAACTGTGTTCACATGGTTTGATTATGAAGGACGTTAAGTCAGGTGGGTAGTCAACTGATGCCCATGTGTTGGTGGATTTGTCTCTGTGTGTGTGTGTTTGGGGGGGGTTTGAAACTACATTCATTTAAACTCCTCTATCTCTTCTGTTTTTTCTCATAAAACATGGGTTTTTCTTATGTGTTTTTCTCATAAAACATATGCTATTCTTTCATAAAGCCCTGTGATGAGTGGTGAGGCTGCTGTAAAGACGTACAGCATACAGGCCAGGTTTCCCCTGGGAGGTCGCCCTGCAGTGGCGTGCTGCGTCAAGACTTAGAAACAACAGAAGGATATGAGAAAGGCAAGTGCCTTGCAAAGTTACCCAAATTGCCTGTAGTGACAGTTTCCTGAACTGGGAGTAAATGATCAACACAACAGCTGTCCACGTAGGAAATAGGTGGGTAGTGGTCATTTTTAAAGGCACCCGTTTTCTTTTTTTTTTTTTTCTTCTGTCCAGCAGGGGGTAGTCTGACACCAGAATTATTCGGAAAAAGGATGAAAAAGAACTCTGATTCTGTAGTCACTTAGCTGTCTTCCACCGGAGGAAAAGCCAGGACAGATCTTGCTACCTTGATGAATCAGATCTGCCACTCAAACATAGCGTTAAATGATATTAGCACAAAGGCAAGCACTCAGCTATTTTAAAGTGTGTCTTAACTGTAGATAAAAGAAAGGAAAGATAGCATTTAGTCTCTCGCACGAGCAGCTCGTGCTTTGTCAGATTCCCATTTGTTTCCACGTTCCAGGCATGTGTAGGTGGACTGCTTTATTTCACCTCTTGGTAATCTGCCCTTTAAGGCTGCAAAGTTGGCCTCATCCCCAGCACTGCTAAGTCATCGCCCTGGTGGTGGGTGTCACCCTAACAATGGGAGGTTTCTCATCCTGCTCCCTCCTTGGCAGGCTGAACTCCAGACTTGACCCCATTCTCTAGTTAAAGACAAGACAGTTCCTAATATGCAAAACTCTTCTTAGGCATTAAAAACTTGAAAAAATGCAGCATCTGCTGATTCCTAGACAACAAAGTGGAATATGTATAAACACGTTTGTAAATAGAAACTTGAGTGTCTAGATTTGTATTGTGTAATATAGAAGATACCAGCCACACATAACTTTGAAATTTAAATTTATTACAATTAAATAAAATGAAACCCCCAGTTCCTCAGTCACCGTAGACACATTTTTGTGCTGAATAGCCATGCATAGCAAATGGCTACTGTATAGGACTCTGTAGGCATAGAATATTTTCATCATCTCAGAAAGTTCTGTTGACAGAACTGGTTATGTGGCAGTGTGTGGGTTCTTAGGTTAGTTCCTAAATGAAACTTCCCCACAGAGCTCTCTCTGTGCTATTTCCATTAGTCACCTCACCAGGGTGAGTGGGAAGGGGACCACTCCTTTGTAGGGTCATCCAGCCCAACTCTCTCTGTTAAGGGTGCAAACTACTGGCCGTGTTAGTGTGGTGATAAATGTCTGTGTCTACAGGTAACTGCCGTCCCCAGATGCCACCTTCTTTGTGTCTGTTTTCGTCAGACCAGCTAAACACACGCTGTAGAGAACACTGGTTTTTAAAAACATGATCAGAAAAAAGGGAAACATCAGATTATAAATCAGCCTTGTATGATCTATTCTCTCATCTGATATGTTAGAAAAGATGACTGAAATTAGGTAAGAAAAAAGCTATAAATCCTGGTTTACATTTTTGCCATTACAGAAAGTCCTTATTTGTACTTAGTTTCTTAACTTCTCTCTTAGTTCCTTCATATAAAAATGTGAGGCTTTTGCAAGACACGATTGTAAGAAAGTCTTTACCTAACAAATGCAATCAGTGTTTCAAAAACTTGGTTTCTTGTACCCTCAATGAATCCCCAACGATAAGTTTTAAAAAAACGTGAGGCTTTTATGACGATGGGACCATGAATAAATGAGAATACTTATTTAAAAGACTATATAACTTTGCTTACTACCCTATCTGCAAAGAAGTGAAGCAGGTACAATTAGCATAGTTATTGATGACACCCTCTTCATCTCTCAAAAATGCCCCAGTTTGGGTGGTAAATTATATGATCACTGTACATATTTTGTAATAAATCTTAAATGTTCACAAATTGACTAAATTTTGAGATGCCCTCCTACTTCATATTTTAGTTTGGGTTTCCCTCTGCACTACCACAAAGCTCACTTTCAACATCTCCAGTTTACTATTGTTCTTTCCTTCCTTCCTTCCTTCCTTCCTTCCTTCCTTCCTTCCTTCCTTCCTTCCTTCCTTCCTTCCTTCTTTCTTTCTTTCTTTCTTTTTTGACAGACTCTGAAACTGTTAGTCTAGGTAAAGTGCTATAGTGTCATAGCTCATAGCAACCTCAAGTGATCCTCTTGCCTCAGTTTTTCTATTTTTGGTAGAGACGGGGTCTCACTTTTCCCCAGGCTGGTCTCAAACTCAAGCAATCCACCCACCTTGGTCTCCCAGAGTGCTAGGATTATAGGCGTTGGCCCCCACGCCCAGCCTCCAGTTCACTATTTTCCTCTTTCTGCTGCGATCAAAAATTTATCATTCCAGGAAGTCTCCTGTCCTTTTAGGCTGCATTCCTATTCCTATTTCTACTCTTCCTGGGGCACCATCTTAAAATTCCAAGAGACAATTCCATGGTTACATTTGGATTTCCAAACATCCGTCTTGCCATCACAAGACTGTTCTTTTGTTATGAGGCCAATTTGTTTGGCAAGTTTTGCCGATTCTGTGACTTTGTGGCTCAGTTGTTCCATTTATTAAGTGGGGATGTTCACACTTGAGAACTGCCTTATGGGATGAGAAACGTGATTATTTTTTTTAAAAAGTGCTTTGAAGTTTCTAGTGAAAGATTTCCCCTAATTGTAAGTATTAGCTAAGAAAGATACCAAACCATTTTACACATGTACAGTGTTGGACATCTTTAGACAAATAGCACAACTATTTTTAAAAATATTTTCCCCATCATGCCTTAATATTACTCCCCATACCAATGAGTGAGGAGGCTGTCCGTGGACACCCACGCCCTCATGAAGAGCTAGAAGCACTTGGTTGTGGGTCTTCTCTTTCCTCCCAAACACCTGCAAATAGAGGAAGATGGGACACATTTTCTCAGGGTACGATAAGTCAGCAGCCTCTGACAGAGAGGCAGCTGCCGAAAGCCCTCTCTAGGATGCACATGCTGTCATTTGCATTTTGATTTCTGTGATTTAACTGAAGGCACAGGTTGTCTCTGCCAAATATCCCTGGCCTACCGAGGGATCCAAGGTGGAACTGCCCAGAGCAGCTGACTTATGAGGACCGCCGCTGCAGCACAACCGGCGCATCCCTAAACATTTAGTAATAAAAAATCTGTTGTTCTTTGGTCGCCAGGATTTAACAAGCCTAATCCCTAGGAGAGGCGATAAAAATTCATTAATCTAATTAAATACTTCTTATTGCCAAAGTGACTTTGTAGAGTAGCTTTGCTGAAGGATAAGTGCAAAGTAAAATGGGGTCCCAGCAGAGAAACAAACGTTAGACTCGAGCAAGCTGGTGCACGCTTCATTAAACTCATAATTATCCTTTGGTTCTAAGTAGCTGATAATATTTAATGAGTATCCAAGATAATTTAAAGAAAATGTTTACTAATGAGGTACAAACAGTGCCACGGAACACGGATAGCTAGGGTGCCATAACCGTGTATCTTCCCACTGAATCTTGTCTGCTGGGTCTTGGGAGGCAGACCGCAGGCGTTGTGACAGGCATTTGAACTGAGTGAAGTAAATTTGATGGTAAAAACACATCACTTGAAGCCACATGTGTAGAAAGTTCTATGAGGCAGACAGGATGCTAAGGGAATTTATTACTGGAATAGAGGTTGGGGGAAACAGAAGTATTGAGAAAAAAATCAAATGTTCTGATACATGAGAGATGGTTGAAGGGCTTGGGTGTTTCAAATATTTGAGGAGCTGTCCCGTGGAAAATAACTGTCCTCAAAGACATGAGTCGAAAATGAGGATAAATAGTTGGAAGCTCCAAGGAAGTAGATTTGTAGTCAGTCTAAAGCAGAACTTTCCAGTGCTTGGAACTGACTGAGAGTAAATGGGTTTCTTTGAGGCATTGTGAGGTCCTAAGTATTGGTTGATGATCATTTTGAGAAAATATTAAAGAGAGAATCTTTGCAAGTTTGGTAAATATTCCATCCCCCTCTTTGTATAGAAGAATTATATACATCTGTTGAACTCTAGCGTGAGTCTACAACTTGCTCTAGCCAAAGAGCTGTGAGCAGAGGCAGAAGGTTTAAGAAAATGGCTTGGATCACCTCGTTTCTTTGACTTTTACCATGAAAAACATCCATGCGTGGTCAGCTTGGGCCCCAGGTAAATATGGTGGTGCACAGAGCCACAGCTGACCTACAACAGACATGTGGCAAGAGCAGAAACAAACCCTTGATGTTTTTTGAACTATTGGATTTGGAGGTTGTTTATTACTACAGCATAACAGAGCATCTCCTAACTAATCATAGACTCTATTTTGCCTGAAGTGACTGCAAAAACCATGTTCATAACTGAGCTTTTAAAAATACCTTGATAAGAATCATTTGAGATTATGATACCATCTGGGATACCTTTC
Organism: Perodicticus potto; assembly: GCA_963574655.1. Taxonomy (NCBI): domain Eukaryota; kingdom Metazoa; phylum Chordata; class Mammalia; order Primates; family Lorisidae; genus Perodicticus; species Perodicticus potto. The sequence continues at coordinate 8,047 of CAUYRH010079130.1, forward strand.
ACTTGTAGCTATTTAATTCCTTTACTACTCTCATCACAGTTGAATTGTAATTGGCAGAGGTTATAAAGTCAATGTGAAATCATGACTTGTCAAAGTTACCCTTGAAAATATTTAAAAACACCCACAAAGAGCAATAAATACAACAGTATATATACAATGCTGTTTAAGTGTTGTACACATTATACATTTAGAGTGAAGTAGTTGGATTGCATTTTTAAGGATCGTGTTGCATGGTAATACATATCTTTAAATTATAGAATTACACATGGTGTAGCAAGATGCTCATATTTTGAGAGTCCCCAGGAAACTAAGGCCAACTTGACAGAAGAAATAGACATTCATGTCTCTCATTTCATGCCAGTTGGGGGCTTGCGCTCTCTAAGTAGAATGGTGGAGGGAAACACTGCCATGATTTAAAGGTTCTCTCTTCCTCCTGTCCTCACTCTGGTGCACTCACCAAAGTTGCTCATCCTGTGGTGCTGTTGTACTCTACTCACTTTCTTCCTTGTGTGAATATCAAAAAGCAAGGTGAGGCCTTGAACTCAAATTTCAGTTGACCACAGGTTTGGGGAGACTATGAATGTGGAAAATGTCCTTTTGTGTTTATTCCTTGTGTGTGTGTGAGGTGTCCCAAAGATTTGGGGGGTAGAGAAGTGGCCTTAAATCCTTCCCTAACCCCTGTATCTACCAATCTTTATCTTGGCCAGGAGTTGGCAGAGCAATGGACTCAAAGCAAATGAGTAGCCACATTCTCTTAGCCTGGTCCATCCATGAATAAAGAGGCATGGAAACAAACAAATATGTAGCAGACTGTAGCACACAGGGCGAGGTTTTTGTCCTGAAAGCAGCCAGATTGAACTGAGAGTCATTGTGGTGTAAGGAGATTGAATTGTACCTCATTTTCTTGCCTACATACTTTAAGAGGAAACAAGTAAAATAGAGATAAAGCATTTTATGGGCTCCCCTTCTTATTAACAGCAGAAATGTTAGTGTGTTGGGCAAAATCAAGGTGATGGGAGAGAAGTTGAAGGTGAGTAGCAGGATCAAAGGAAAGACACACAAGGCCGTCTACCCAAGCCATCACATACCAGCGCACCAAGAAAGTACAATCCCTTTGGCGCAGATAAAGGAAAATGTTAAATAAACCAGCAGCCTCATGTCCATGAGCAATTGTCATAGTCTACTACCTATCACCCCTCAAAACCTGCAGCTACTCAAGGTTTAGGGTCTTGGATAGTTGGATAATGACCATCCAAAGATATCAAGCCATGCATTTTGTAAATGTTACGTTATTTGGAAAAAGAGTCTTTACAGATATGATGAGATTGTCCTGGATTATCTGGGTGAAACCTAATTGCCACTACAAGTGTCCTTGTAAGAGAGACTGGAGTGATGTCCACAAATCTAGGAATGCTGACAGAGAGCAGAACCAGGAGAGCCAGAGCGTGGATTCTATGGTAGAGTCTCCAGCAGGAGGGTGACCCTGCTGACGCCTTGATTACAGACTTCTGGCTTCCAGAACTTTTGGCTTCTAAAATAACAGAGAATAAATTTTTGTTGTTTTAAGCCACCCAGTTTATGGTAATTTGTTAAGCCAGCTGCAGGACACAAACACAGGTTTCTAGTGAAAAATGTGAGCATATCACACAGGTTTCTAGTGAAAAATGTGAGCATATCCTGCTCACCATTTTTTGAATGTTGCTGGCCAGAAATTTCCATGAGAGTTTCTGTCAAATTTCTGCTTTTAACCAAGGGCCCTGGTTTCGTTCCAGAAAACCTCTTGCTCTAAAATTTCTTGGTCTGGTGGAATGTGAGGTGCCCAATTCTTCAAGTGTAACATGAAGCACAATCCAGATTGAATATTATAATTCTGAAGAGCTACTGGGTAGTGGCCTGATAAAAGGGTTTTGTACAAAATGGCCAGGAATGGAAAACTTCTGATTTTTACCACCTTGAGGCGACCTCTTTTACGGAAATGAATGCTTCTGGTTAAACTCTATATGCATGCAAATCTCAGTCTTTTCCAACCCAATGGGAGCCTGGTTGCCTAATAGGTAGGAATTAGGGGGTCTATAAGCTGTAATGGTTTAGCTTCTGTTGCTTCACAAGAGGTGGAATTCTTGCTAATAATAGAGGCCCAGCAACACGCCTGGATTATATTTTCAGACGACTGCATAACTCGGTATATATAAAGCTCATCAACAGGGGTCAGGCAAGACGACTCCTGAATAGTACTCACAAGGCTCACGACTGGGGGCTGGTTTTAATGCAGGAAGAGTGTAATTTTAACAGCTGCCTCTCCTGCTTCTGAGAGCGGTTTTGCAGATGTGTTACCTATTGTGAGGCACAAAAGGTGCCAGCATAGTAAGCAGTCATCAGTACAGAGCCCGAGCTGTCTGTTCATATGCTGGAAATATAAGCACATGATAACGGCTTGAATACTTCATCTTGTAGACACAGCGAGATTCATAAAACTGTCTTTTAGCCATTTTAGAGTTGAATCTTTCTCACCCGCCAAAGCACTCCTTCAAAAACTAGCAGGCATTTTACAATTGAGCAGAGAGGCTGATACTTTTAAAACTGCTTTAAGGGGCATAGTAAATGGAAATAGCTGTCTTAACCTCAGACCAGCTGGGAATGCAATCCTTATTTTATGTAAAACGAAATGATACCTGGTTAGCTTTATTTTTTAATACTTAGTTATATTATTTTTTTCCTGATTTTTATGGAGGCTTTAGACATTTTCACTTATAAAATTATATTTATAGTATTAAGTTATGCAGAATGGTTGTTTAAAGCTATTAGAAACTTCCCCATTTCCAGTTCACTCTTGATGCATTTTCCCCTCCCAAATGTTCAATCCACACTGGCCCCTACCCTGAACAGTAAAGAACTTTGCCCAGTTCTATTCTTGTAGCACAAAATGGAAATTCGAGGCAATTTTCTAGGTAAATGATAATTGGAAACCTCATTCCACCCAGGAAATATTTTGGGCTAATCATATAAGTATTAGCAACTTCAGTTCTCACTTTTTCAGTTCAGACCATTTGAATTCTACATCCCCTAATTTTCTTTCCGCCTTCCTTTTATTTTATAAATCAAGTACTAGTTCTGTGTGTCACTCTCTGCAGAACTTGTTTTCTACCTTCCAAGAAGAAACGTAGTTTCTTTTACTAGAAGAGTCATTGGGTTTTGTACTTAGCTTCCTGTGTTTGTTTAAGAAAAGACTTTCCTTTGGAGATTTAATATTTTTAGTGTACAGTTATCCGTTTGAAGAAACCACGTCCTATGTCCTTATAGGCAGTAAAAAAGGTATGGGCGGTTTCCTTCCTACCGTTTTAGAGTACAAAGAAGTTTAGAAGGCTGCTTCTGAGCTTCCTCGGTCTTTATATATGATATAGTTTATTTCTTAGCAAATAAATTTCTTAGGAAACACGTCTTGGCCAGGAACATATGCATGAGGGAAACATGTTTCAATCTCAGCCAAAGCAAACGTCTTCTTTGGAAGAGGCATGTTGCTGAGGGATGGGAGAAGCATTTTCTTTGACCTTGAGTGAGAGAATAGTGCAGCGATCCAAGCTGAAAAGAGTGAGACAAGGACGATTTTGCAGCACATGTGCGCTGCAGAGAGAAACACATCATTTGGAAAAAGGAAAGAATTTGGTGTGCCTATAATATGGGAAAAGCTCAAATATCGTTTTTATTCAAAAAGAACTACATTTCTCAGCATGACTCTATTGGCTTTTGTTTTCTGGAGATTTGACTTATTATTTGAATTTTTTTTTTTTTTTTGAGACAGAGCCTCAAGCTATTGCCCCAGGTAGAGTGCTGTGGTGTCACAGCTCACAGCAACCTCAAACACCAGGGCTTAAGGGATTCTCCTGCCTCAGCCTTCTAAGCAGCTGGGACCACAGGCGCTTACCACAACACCCGGTCATTTTTTTTGTTGTTGCAGTTTGACCGGGCTGGGCCCGAATCCTCGGTACATGGAGCTGACGCTTCACCCACTGAACCACAGGCGCCACCCCCTATTATTTGAATTCTGACCTTAGCTTGTCTTTTTAACCCTGTCCTTAGAGAGTCATTTGGCTTTCAGCAGAGTCTATAGCAGCAGTTCTCAACCTGTGGGTCGTGACCTACAGGAACTGCATTAAAGGGCGGCGGCATTAGGAAGGTTGAGAACCACTGTTCTATAGTAACACCCGCGCCATCAGCGTGGGCTGAAAGTCAGGGCTCCTACTTGCCATATTTTGCCTCCAGCTGTGACTTTCTTGGTGTGGTTTTCTCCATTTATGATCCCACATTTTGGATGGCGTATGGATTGTCTGGAAGAGCTTGGCAATTTTGACAAAATTTTTAAATAAGTATAGATTAAATCTTAGCACAGAAAGATCCCTTTTTTTAAAAAATATACCTCATCTCATTTACTTATTGTGTTAAGACATTTATACTCTATACTAATAGATATGAAATTAGCACAGTGCACCCCATAAATGCATTAACGTATACATGATCTATGTGTTTACGATTTAATTAAAAAAAAAAATTGGGGCTTTGTGAAAATGAGCACACCTAAACTCTATGTGATACTTGCATACAGTCATGAAACTAACTTCACAGTTACCGAGAGATGCTGACATTTATTTATTTATTTTTTTGATTTTTTAAATTATATCATAGCTGTGTACATTAATGCAATCATGAGGCACAATGTGCTGGTTTCATATACAATTTGAAATATTTTCATCAAACTGGTTAACATAGCCTTCATGGCATTTTCTTAGTTATTGTGTTAAGACACTTACATTCTGCATTTAGTAAGCTTCACCTGTATCCTTCTAAGATGCACCATAGGTGTGATCCCGCCAATTACCCTCCCTCCTCCCCCCTCCCCTCCCCTCCCTTGCCCCTTTCCCCATATTCTTGTGCTATAATTGGGTTATAGCCCTCATATGAAACCTTTAAATTAGCTTCATATTAGGGCTGAGTACATTGGATACTTTTTCTTCCATTCTTGAGATACTTTGCTAAGAAGAATATGTTCCAGCTCCACCCATGTGAACATGAAAGAGGTAAAGACACCATCTTTCTTTAAGGCTGCATAATATTCCATGGTGTACATATACCACAATTTGTTAATCCATTCATGGATCGATGGGCACTTGGGCTTCTTCCATGACTTAGCAATTATGAATTGTGCTGCAATAAACATTCTGGTACAGATGTCTTTGTTATAATGTGGTTTTTGGTCTTCTGGGTATATACATAGTAAAGGAATTATAGGATCAACTGGCAGATCTATTTTTAGATCTCTAAGTATTCTCCAAACATCTTTCCAAAAGGAACGTATTGGTTTGCATTCCCACCAAGCATCCCTTTTTTTCCTGACTGAATTGGATTCCTAATTTCTTCTACGTGGCCTCCCCTTGTACAGCTTTTGGTGAATAGTTTAGCAGCTTGAATCCATGGTATTCCAGAGGATTCCCAGAAAGCAGGTTATGCTGTCCACCAACAGTTCCTTTCAAGCTACCTTAGCCAGTCCATGTCAAAAAGAGAGAAAAACAGAGTTCACGGCATTTAGGCCAGGACCTTTTTGGTCACCAACTTACTCAAGAAGCTGGCTAAAGCTCCAGATTCTTTCCTGGTTGGTGTATTTTGCACATACAAACAAAATTTTGTATATTAACCCATTGGAACCCATGTATGAACTTCAATTAATAGCCCAGGCTTTAAATATTGTATTGCAAAATGTAAAATGAAATGTTCAATCCATATCCTACATCCATGGCTCAAGAAACCATGACCAGAGAGTGATTTATTGTCAAAAAATTCTGTTATAGACAAATAGAAACCAACTTTCTTTTTCTCTTGTTTTAAGAGAGACAGTGATGACAATTTCCATTTTCATTGCTGTGATCTGTATTTTTATTTACTGCTAGTTATTATGAACATTTGCACCACAGAACATAGAAGCTCAGAAGACCAATCTGGGGCAATCTAAATAGACATTTAGAATTGCTCATTTCAATTGGTTATTGATAGATAGGATTTGGAATAAACTTTGAGGTTTTTTTTTTTAGGGAATGATTTCTCCCTGGGTGTGAAAAGTTGGCTTGCCAAGCAGATACGTACCTTACATTTTCATTTCCTTTAAAATATCTGCGGTTGATTTCTGGATTAGAAGACAGGTGCTCTGAAGGAACTCTTGGTGACACTGTAAGAAGGAGTCAGACAGGATGGACTTTAACTGCAAAAGTCGCAAAGGACTGGTAGTCCACAGTAAAGGGTGAGGGAAGGAAAGGTTTCACCAAGGCTGGAAAATTACACTGCAAAAGAAACTTACAATCATAATAAGCTACAAGGTTTAGAAGCTTGTTTTGTAAAGACCCAAGGAAAAGTCTAGTGAATTAATTATCTCCACAACCATAAAAGAGCCGCCTCCTTTGTAGACAAAGATGAGAACAGCAATAAAGTCACACAGGGAACCGACAACCAGCTTCCAATAATACGCCTGCCTGGCTTCCGGAAAAGGCTGACTGCAGGTGATAAAGCTGTCAGTGTGTAAAGGACACTTGCCAGGGCTGGTAAAGGGGACCTACATAGTGCCAGGGCTCCTGGCCTCGTTTACTTTTAAGAAAAAGGAAAGTAGAGTGGAGCCTGTGGCTCAAAGGAATAGGGTGCTGGCCCCGTATGCCTGAGGTTCAAACCCAGCCCCAGCCAAAAAAAAAAAAAAAAAAAAAAAAGTGAAGGAAGAGAAAGATTCAAGAATTTCAAGGAGAAATAATGTTTCGGTCTATAGTAGAAGTTTAAGTAGGAAGGCTCTTGTAATTGGCATTGTTGCTACTAAAAGACTTCCATTTTCTTTGATTTCCTCTACTTCTTAGTGTGTAGGGAAGCTATTTTTTTTAGAGGTTAAGATGAAAATAAGGTAGTGAGTTACAAGTAAAAGTCAGTGATAAAATTTGGTTTTAAGCCAAACATATGTTTCAGTAGCTGCTTACCTGTTAGGTTAGAAACCTGGGATGTTTTTAAATAATGAATATGTCAAAGAAAATATTTACCTCTGTTTTTGGAATTAAATATTCATATCACTTATAAATTACTGTATGGAGCAGTTTAAGACAGCCACAGGATCACTGATTTTATAGGAGAAGAAACCCAGGTTGAGATAACTGGTATACTTTCTGAAGCCACAGTTGCTTCAGATCTTTGGTGTACCATTTCTAAAGTTTGATAGTTTCCCATACAGTGGCTATTGTTTTCCCAAGACTCACACTCCCTTTCAGCTAGGGAATAGATAGGTGACCGAAGCTTTGCCACTGAGGTGCACAATGGTGAAACTTGAACACAGAAGTGAGCAACAAGAGACCGTGTCTGCACGAGGGGATCCCCTGAACAGCACAGCAGTGATGGATCTGGGTCTGCGGGGATCTAGAGGGAGCCCTAGTTCCTCAGTTCATCTTGGCTGTGTGATTTATGACATTGAGGTTTCAACTAGACAGTGTAGATTCTGTCATTTATAAACATGAACACAAATCAATATAAGAGGTTAAACAATTGGTTTAAAATTACTTGGCAAATTAGAGAAAGAACCAGAATTAGAATTAAGCTATCCCATTTCTAGGTTTCAGCTTAATTAGTTAAGCTGCCAAGGATACACATTTTGCAATCCCTTCATTTCAGTTACTCTAAAAGAGGGATTGGAAGTCTGTATCCTTACCCTTCCCACTTAGCAGAGATGCCGCCTTAAATCCTGTTGCATTCAGGGCTGTAGGCCAGGAGTCAGGAAAACCACGGTCTGCTTTTGTAAATAAAGTTTTGTTAGGACACAGACATGCCCGTTTGTTTATATATTACATATGGTTGTTTTCATATAACAGCAGAAATGAATAGTTGCCATGGAGATCACATGGCATGCAAAGCCTAAAATATTTATTATCTTGCCTGTTACAGAAAAGAGTTTGTTGACCATTGGCTGGAGAGCAGTCACTACCAGTCACCAGATTGAGTCACTGCCAGTAAAGACTTTTTGGCATCCCTGGTGTAACATGTCTTGCTAGTCATCAACTACACTTTTGAAAAAAGCAGTATCAGTATTCAGCATGGACTCTGACTAGAAGGTGGGTGGAGATGAGGATTGTACAGGCATAAAATAAGGAATCACATCTGCAGGTATGTTATAGGATACATGCACTCTCTAGTCCTTTGCCTCTATATGACTTTATTAAAATGGATAATTTAGGAACCTGTACTTCCTCAATAGGTAGGTATTTTCTCCTTAGGTAATTAGAATGACAGATTTTAACTACCAGAAGAAAAACAAAAAGGTGGAATTGCAAACTGATACAGCTTCTATGGAAAGAAGTATGGAGAATTCTCAAAGAGTTAAAAGTGGACTTTCCATTTGAACCTGTAATCCCATTATTAGGTATCTATCTCGAAGAATAAAATCATTTTACCACGAGAACGTTTGCACTAGAATGTTAGGTGTAGCTCAGTTCACAATTGCTAATACATGGAAGCAACTCAAGTGCCCCTCAACCCATGAATGGATTAACAAACTGTGGTATATGTATACCATGGAGTACTATTTAGCCAGAAGAAAAGGTGGAGAGGCTCAGTGCCCATAACTTAGTGGTTAGGGTGCCAGCCACATATACCAGGGCTGCTGGGTTCAAACCCAGCCCAGGGCCTGACAAACAACAATGATAACTACAACAAAAAAATAGCTGGGTGTTGTGGTGGGCATCTGTAGTCCCAGCTACTTGGGAGGCTGAGGCAAGAGAATCACTTAAGCCCAAGAGTTTGAGGTTGTCATGAGCTGTGATGCCATAGCACTCTACACAGGGTGACATAGGCAGACTGTCAAAAAAAAAGAAAGGAAGAAAGAAAAGATGGAGACTTTACATCTTTTGTATTACCTGGATGAAGTTGAAACACATTCTTCTTAGTAAAATATCACAAGAATGGAAAAGCAAATATTGAATACTGATAATGAAACCAATAGAATAACAACTACACACCCACACAATAGAAAAACACAAGTATATTCAAGTGGAAGAGAAGGAGGGGAAAGGGAAGGGGGATTGAAAAGCTTTCACCTAAGAGCATAAAGAAAGAGTACACGACACACCCCCTGGATGAGGGGCTCAGCTACAACTTCAACTTTACCTTTGCGATGCAAACAATGGTATCAGGGTGTTGTTTGCCTTGTAGAACTTGTTGGAGAAATTTCCTTCCTTCTCAATTTTTTTCCTTCCTTCTCAATTTCTGCAGTATGGGTATAAGCTCTTCCTTGAAGGTTTGATAGAATTCTTGTGTGAAGCCATCTGGACTAGGGCATTTTTTTACTGGGAGATATTTTATTGTTTCTACTATCTCAGTTCTTGAAATTGGTCTGTTCAAAAGATCTATTTCTTCTTGGGTAAGTCTAGGGAGGGGGTGTGATTTCAGGTATTGATCCATTTCCTCCACATTGTCAAATTTCTGGGCATAAAGTTTCTTGTAGTACTCAGAGATAATCCTCTGTATCTCTGTGGCATATATGGTTATTTCCCTTTTATCATTTATTATTGAGGTTATTAAAGATTTTACTTTTCTATTTCTAGTTAATCTGGGCAAAGGTTTATCTATTTTATTTATTTTTTCAAAAAACCAACTTTTTGTTTTTTTAATTTTCTGAATAATTCTTTTGTTTTCAATTTCATTAATCTCTGATTTAATTTTGATAATTTCTTTCTTCTGATGGGTTTGAAATAGCAGAAGTATTAATGAATGGACGATCATACTATGCTCATAGCTGGGAAGAATCAACATTGTTAAAATGTCTATTCTACCCAAAGTAACCTTTAAGCTATACTATAAGGCCATCGTGATCAAAACAGCATGGTATTGGCACCCTTAAAAATGACTGGTTCAAGTTCATGAAGGACTTGGGGAGAAGTTCATAGGTCATAGCTTCAGATCTAGAAGGTCAATATTGCCTTGATACCCATGCCTTGAGTTTTGATATGGAGTGTTCCAGGTAAGAGAAATCTGGTTTCTCAAAGTGTTAGGAGGAAGGTACTGAGTTGACTATATCTCTATCTGATCTATCTGATAATCCCCTTTAGTTGCCTCTACTATGTGGAATGTCTGGTGGTTTCCTGAATCTGCTAATTTAGCTAATGCTTTGATGCTTGGCAGCTCCCTCTGCAGCGTGTGTTCCTCATGGCCTAACTAGCCTCTCCTAGTCCTTCTCTGTCCGCACCAGAGTGGTTTCCCTGACCCGTGTTCTTTGTCTGCATTTGTCTTTTCCCATTGGCCTTTTCATGCCACGTTGAGTCTTTGCACCTTTGCCTCCTCTGGCAGACCATGCAAGGATTTGTTTTTCAATCTCATAGCAGAGTGCTTAGCACATAGTAGGTGTTCAAAATATGTATATTAAAAGAAATTGTTTCTTTTGGCCCAGAGGCAAGGTCCTGTGAGGCTTTCTTTTGTGGATGCTTCTCCAGCAACAGATTACAGTGCAGTGAGACTTTTTTTTTTTTTTTTTTTGCTCTCTAAGCTGGTTTTTCTACTTTAAAATAAATGAAAAGAGAAAAAAGGGAAGAAAATGCATCAAAATGCAATGCCATGCAACTCAAGGAAGCTGGATTTCGGGTGACTTCTTATTTTGTTTCAATGCTTTCTATGTTTTCTAAATTTTCTCTTTGGGTGTGTATTTTAACTTGTACAAACAGAGAAATAGATGCTAATCACAGTCTTAAAAACAAAATGATCTGAATAAGATGTCAGATTAGTTACTAGTTATTACGATTTTAAAACTATTTAAAAGGCATTTTAGCTAGTTTTAAAATTCTAAATAAAATAACAGCAACTAGAAAACAAAAGTAACCTCTGTTTAATCTTCTAAAATCTTTAAAATGACGTGGAAACATGAAGGTGGTTAGAACGATGACCTGGCACTGGCTAACTCCAGCAGGGGCTGTTGTGTTCAGTTTTCCTTTTTCCTCATTTGTCCTGATAAGCACAGATGGACAGTTTTTGAGAGTTGCCTTTATGAACAGGTCCGCTGTATGCTATAGAAGGGATGTAAAAGAAAAGGTTTTCAGAAGCATAAAGAGAAAGTCATTGTCACACAGATTCAGGGAAGGCATTAGCATTTGCAGACCCAGCCATCAGCTGTGGGGCTCACCAGTGGAAACAGCCCCAGTACAACAGACCAGGGGTTGGTTAGTCAAGTGTTAAATTTACCTATCGGCAAATGTAAGACAAAAGACTCAAATGCAAAGCCTTGAGGTTCTGAGCATAAATTAGAAAAATGCTAAAAGGGAAAGCCCTGGTGATTCTGATCAGGCCTTCTTACATTGAGAAAATGTGTGAACTTGCTGCAGGCACCCCCAAGAGGGCTGGGGGGTGTTCACCCAGTGGGTCAGGCTTATGCACATTCATGTAGCTGAATTCACTCATAAAAGCCCCACATCAGAGTACTCAGACAATAGCCACGTTGTTAAAGGTTTCTGCTTCCCCCAGACTAAGTGTATTTATTTATTTTTCAGAACATTACAGGGGTACACTTGTTTGGGTTACATACTTCACCCTGAATGTGTGCATGTACCTGTCAGGTGTGAATTAACTCACCCCCTCCACTTGATTCCTGTTGAGTTATACTTTCACATGTTCCTGTAAGTGTTGGTCAGCAGTTCCAATTTAGCGCGGAGTACAAGTGGTATTTGTTTTTCTATTCTTGTATCTCAAGAATGGTTTCTATCCACTTCCATCAAGGTTGTTACAAGAGATACTAGGTCACCAACCCCAGAATATTTTTCAAACTGTTTGTCACTAATAGTTATCGCTCTGACATATGAAGACATTAGTATATATCTAGGTCTCAGTTCTCAAAGAATTAAGGTTTTCGGTTGAGATTTTATTTATTCTGTTACATGCTAATTTGTGAGCAAGCACATCTGAACTCTTTGGTTGGAAACAGGTCCCCATCAGGAATTCTTCTAGGTAAACATAGGTGGATTAAGGATAATCCAAAATTTGGGGTGAAAGGTTTAACTACGCATTACTCAAATTTAAAAACTAAAATTTGATGTGTTGGGAGGGTCACTGGATTTGCTAATAATATCTCCTATATTAAAAATAGTTCAGTTCAGGATTCTATGATTAAATCAAACAATTCTTTTTATACTTGACCAAAACTACATTGTACAGTTCATGTGCTATTTGTAATAATTATCTTTGCACGTGACTGAAACTGAGAGCATTTGTCACTATAGTATAAATATTAATATTATAATGACAAAGTTAAAGATAGAGCTTGAGAAAATATTTGAGACAGTATCCTTCCAAGGCAAGTATCAGTTTAAGTGAACTGGATAGTTGAAAGCTCCTGCCTTCCTTTGCCTCTAATATCACAGCTCTCTGGTGATGCATCTTGAAAACTTAAGTTGGATAAAGCATCGTCAGCCATGATCAGTTGATGTTAATCCCAGTTCTGTTCAGCCTTGCTGAGGCATCGTAACTTTAAAATTTTCTTCTGTCACCTCTCCAAAAGATGGAATGCTTTTTTTGTCTTTGTGTGTGATTAAATTTTTTCTCTTCAGCAATTGCCTACATTTAAAAAATCTAAATGCTTTTTTATCTCAAGGGGGAGGACGATGGCCCTGTCTCATGACTGCGGCACCTCTGTCCCTGATGCTGAGCGTCCTGGTGTAAGTTGATGGATCATAGCATCTGCCTTTGGCCAGTTTTCAGCACCATCATTTGCACTACTCCAACCTACCAAACTCCCCTGCTTGTTGATGGTATTTCAGTCCCTCTGCATCTGCAAAGTGCTCACCCTTCACAGCGTTTGGGAAGGTCATTCCCTAGCATCAGTTTTCCAACGAGAATACTAAAACTGGAGTTACATCCTCAGTTTTGGACAATGTCTGCCCATGCAGTGTGGAGTGGAGAATGGATGGAGTAGCACGTTTGTTCCGAATCGACCACAGACCTGATGGATTTAGGACAGTGCCCTCTCTCTTCCTCCCGACCTCCGAAGTGCCTCTTTCCTCCCTGCTCCTTTACTCACTAAGCCCTTTTCCATGAATCCCTTGATAGTTGACTCAACTTTTCTCTCTTTAGCACCTTACTGTGCTTGTATGAATGAAAACATAGAAAGGTCAGGACTATGAAGGAGTCTGTGCCGGACATTGTGTAATTTATAATCCATGGTCAGAGTATCTTGGGAAGATGTTGATCATTCTTTCATTTCTCAGCCCTGAACTTGAGCTGAATATCCAGCAATGAAGTCCTTCATCTATGCTATTTCTTTTTTATTTTCCTGGAGGGAAAGATGATGCCGTTTTCTGTTTTTTGTTTGTTTATTTGAGACAGGGTCTTGCTCTGTCACCGAAGTTGGAGTGCGGTGGCATGATCATAGCTCACTGTACCTCAAACTCCTGGGCTCAAGTGATCCTCCTGCCTCAGCCTCCCAAGTATCTGGGACTATAGCTGTGCACCACCACAACTGGCTGATTTTTTTTCTATTTTTTGTAGAGATGGGGTCCTGCTCTTGCATAGGCTGGTCTTGAATTCCTGGCTTCAAGCAGTCACCCAGCCTTGGTGTCCCAAAGTGCTAGGGTTACAGGTGTGAGCCACTGTGCCAGGCCCTTCCATGCTGTTTCTTACGTGCTCAGGGCTTTTTGGCTCCTCTCGGGTGATATTAATTTATAAAGGGGTACTATAGTTTGGGACAATGATCTTCCTTTGAGGATCATTATTCCCACTCCTCTGTAGACACCATTCATTCACTCATTCATTCATTAATTCAATCATCCCTTCACTCAGCAGATACTATGCATCAAGTACTGTTCCATAGTGATGCAATGGCCATCCAGAACGAGAGAACTGTGTCCACAGAGCACATTTTAGAGAAAGAGAGAAACAATGACCAAGGAAACAAAAAGTTCACCTTGTGGATGAAATGGGAACTTGGCAGAGAGTTCTTTCTTTATTTTTTTTAATTTCATTTTTTGTTAAATCAGAACTACATACATTTATGGGGTACAATGTGATGATTTGATATACAATGTGGAATGCTTAAATCAACATAACCATCACCTCACTTTCTTATTTTTTGTGGTAAGACATTGATAATTTATTCTTACTTGTTTTGAAATGTACCCTTGCTTTGTGCCCATTAGGCGAGATCCCACCAAATGTCCTCTCTCCTTTCCCCCTCCCTCTATCCCCGCTCCCTCTTCTTCCCCCACTTCTTACTTGATTATATTTGTGTTTTATCATTTGTATGAATGTGTAAGTGATTATATATTGATTACATAATAGTATTGAGTATATTGGATACTTTTTCCCCCATTCTTGAGATACTTTACTAAGAAGAATATGTTCCAACTCCATCAAGGTAAACATAAAAGATGTAAAGGCTCCATCTTTTTTATGGATGAATAGTATTCCATGGTATATATGCCACAATTTTAATCATCAGAAAAATGCAGATCAGAATTACTTTGAGATATCACCTAACTCCAGTACGATTAGCCCACATCACAAAATCTCCAAACTGCAGATGTTGGGTGGATGTGGAGAGAGGGAAACACTTTTACACTGCTGGTGGCATTGCAAACTAATACATCATTTTTGGAAAGAAGTATGGAGAATTCTTAAGGAACTAAAAGTTGAACTACCATTTGATCCGGCAACTCCATTACGAGGTATCTACCCAGAGGAACAAAAATCATTTTACAACAAACACATTTGCACCAGAATGTTTATTGCAGCTCAATTCATAATTGCCAAGTTGTGGAAGCAACCCAAAAGACAGAGAGTCATTTAAATGATTCTTTAAATTCGGTCACTGGGGAAGATAACTGTAAGGTGCTGACTTTTGCATTGATACCGGGCAGAAGGGAAGGGCTCAGTTGCTCCAGGACCTAAAGAAAGACCAGACTGGGCTATGGAAACAGGACAGTGCTCAGAGGTAGAAAGAAGTTTGACTTATATGAAGGATTGGAAAGTGCCAGAGGGGCTGAGTGAAGTGAGCTATGGGTGTAGGCAGGACCAGCCCTTGTCGGGCTTTGCTGACTGCAAGGATTCTGCATGAGAACACATGGGTACGGTCACACTGCTTGTTCACAGTGAGCGTCCGCTTGATTAGTCAACGCCTCATCTTAGATATTTTGACTCTCGCCCTGGTTACAGGTCATGACAAAGACAATTGTACTGTAAAAGCATGTGTTTCACTACTTCCTGTTAATCTTCCCAGGGTATCCCATTAGGTGAGTTGTCAAGAGCTCAGGAGCTTGGCTTCCAGAAAGGTGACCATTTTATCCTGGAAAACATGAGCTGGACTGGAGCGTAAGTTGCCCTTGTTCTTGTTCTGACCTTCCTGTTTATCCAGAATCATTCTGAGACACTTGCATGTCCTCTGGCAGCCCAGGCAGCACTTAACCTCCACCATGCAAATTAGTATTAATCTATCAAGGATTCTAGGCCAGCCTATTTTTTGTCCCCATTAACCTCTGGCTAGCCCCACACTTTTCCAATAAAAAGAACTCCATTTCTTAATCAATGGTCACTTCCCAATGGGAATCATAATTATGGTTATGCAGCATTTGGTTAGCACATGCAGCTTTTATGAGTGTGATTGATAGAAGTGAGGCAATGGGGCCAAGTGGGTCACAGGCCCAGTTGTTTTGCTCATCTTATTTTGCAGGTTATATAGAGTGCATATACTTATCCAAATAGGGGCTTTTTTTGAAAAGTGAAAGTGGGCTCTTTTAATAATTATTCTGTGAAAACAGACATGAACTGAGATGAGTGGTAACCTTAGTTTTTCAATATTTGATATTGCACACAGTTACTATATTTTCTGGGTTTTGCCATATAAGGATGAGCAATATTCACTCTTTCTTGCCCAGTATATTATAATCAAGTGTTTTAAATCCATGCATCTTCTGTGTCTATATATAAATCACAAAATGACATTCCCAAGAGACTGTCTTTTATGTATACTGGTGGCTTATGCCAAGCATAGAGAGCTATGCCACAACTTGTAACCTCAGTGCTGATGGAGGCTCTAGTTGGTTAGCACGGTGGCTGAGGTGTCTTAAAGCAGTTTGCTTCTGTTGCTCCATCTTTCCCTCACCGCATGAGGAATGGCGGAGATGGGATGGAGATAATTTGCCTGACGACTTCTGGTCAGACCACTGACTAGTGACGAAGAAGGTGGAAAAGGAGTTATTCTCAAGATAGCAGATAATTTGCCACAGTGAGAACCTGTTGTATGCGCTAAAAAGAAATGGACTGTTTTGTGGGAAAAGAATGAATGGCGTGAACCCAATTTATTGCTATTGGCATTATGGGAAAGGAAACCCAATAATCCTGAATATCCTCAATTGGCAAGAATAACTTTTTATTATTCTTTAATTTACTAGAACACCTCCCAGGAAAGTCTAGGCTGAATGTTAATTTGCTTGATGAGTACAACACCTTGAGATAAATTTGACCTTGCATCCTGCCCTCCCTTCCGTATCCCTGTTTAAGTCAAACTTTCTCAGTCAAGTTAAGGATGTTCTTCAGATGGTGAATCTCAGCGAATGTCACAAAGAGATTCTTTTTATTGGGATGATGTTCTGAAAGATGCAAATTGCTGGATGGTTCATCTTTTCTGGGGACATTTTGTCTTCTTTAATGTGAGACAGACTGGAACATGCTGTGAAGAGAGAGTTTAGTTATGATTTAGACTAACAAAGTATCTTGTAGCACAGCCCGCAGTAGGGTTTTAGTAAGCCATGCCAATAGGCTTACATTTATGTGGGAGCTCACCTAATCCTCCGGTGGCCTGTCTTC
Source organism: Perodicticus potto (assembly GCA_963574655.1). Classification (NCBI taxonomy): domain Eukaryota; kingdom Metazoa; phylum Chordata; class Mammalia; order Primates; family Lorisidae; genus Perodicticus; species Perodicticus potto. The sequence continues at coordinate 24,889 of CAUYRH010079130.1, forward strand.
TCTTTGCCCCTGCCCACTGTTGGTTCCACAACAGTTGTTGCACCTGCCAAAGTGAGCCTTCTCCCTTCCTGGGACGGCCATCCCTGCACACCCCTCTCTGTGTGCTCAGTTCAATGCAGCTTGGTCTGGAAGCAAATGTTTTCGGGAGACTAATACATAAAACAAAGATAGGGTTGCAGTGTGAACCTATAGAAAGATGATCAACTACCCAGGGCAAAGCCCATGGTTCCATGTTTAAGGATGCTCAACTCTGGAAGTGTTGCTGTTCTATTAAAAGATGAGGTAAACCACATGTGTGTGTAAAATTTCCTGATACCCATTTAAAAAAGCAGTTTAAATTAAGTTTAATTATTTTATTTAACCCAATATTTGCAAAATATTACCATTTTAACACATAATAAAATATGAAAAGTAGTAATGAGATATTGACATTTTTCTCTATGTGAACTCTTTGGAATCTGGAGCACATGGGAACCCAGACTAACCACATCACATATGTTTAGCAGCCACATTTGTGGTACTGCACTGAGCAGGACAGTGGATTTAGGTCACTGTCACTCACAAGGTACTTTGTGGACAGATGCCACTCCATGAGCTGTTTGGCCTAAGGAGATAAGTTTAGAAATTTTAAAAAAGGTGGTTAAAAACTTTGACAGCAATTTGATATTGCCATGACATCCAAGCATGGGATCATTTTTAAAGGGATTCGTTGCTGTGTTTTACGGAATGTCAGCCTGCAATGAATGAGGTGGGGTGCCTGACTCTCCTCACTGCTGGAGAAGCCCTGTTCTCGATCTTCCCTTCTCCTTTTATCTTGCACTGCTCGGGCTCTACTGGGCAGCGTGCAGAGACAGTCCATTGAGGAAGTGCAGCTTCATTCTGCTTATCCTCCCAACGTCTCATGATATTTAACTGTTGACCACCTCTTCTTAAAACATTCTGTCAGATTATTGGTTCTCTTAGATGGTTTCTTCATCTTCCCCTCTACTTTCTGATCTGCATTCACCAGGGAATAGCATGGCTGGTAGCAAGCATATTTAGGAAGAGTATTTGCTTGTTGAACAGAGGATGGTGAGAGTGGGAAGCTCGGGGAAGGGTGGGCAGTGAGGAACAGCAGTTGTGGAAATCAGAAGAAGGGTGATAAAGCTCTCGTGAAAGCCGCAGGCAGGTGGTCGGAGGAGGGAAGGACTAGGTTGAAAGAGGATTCTAAGGGAGCCGATGGCAGCACATGGGGAGGGAGAGGGGGCAGTTGAGACTGTAACGGAATTCTAGAAAGGACCAAATGCATTGGGGCATGTCCCCAGCACCTGAAGGGTAAAGTCGAAGTGTCCAAGATGAACGTCTTTTGTCCCCCTTTCCTAGTTCCTTCTTTTCACACCCAACTCCTGCTCTGAGCAGGATCACTGTATTTTTCTTCATCTAGGCTCAAATTGGGAACTATTTTATCTCCTTTTCTTCTATATCCCATCCTTAGAAAGTTCCATAGAGTCCATTTGACTCTTTCTTTTCCAGCCTCTGTTTCCATTCACTTTCCTTAGCAACAAGCTAGATCAGACTCATTACTCCAACCAGGCTCTTGCCGTCTTCTCCCAATGTGTCTTCTTACTGCCCTCTTCTCTGCGCTGCCTGCACGCTGCACGCTGCCACCAAGTCATCTTATGAAGCAGCTTCAGCCTATCATCTCTCCCCCAAATTCTCCACGTCCCCTCACTGCCTGCTGAGGACGGCTGGTTTCCTTCCCAGGTAGTCCAGGCCCTTGCAGTCCGGCTGCCGGAGGTGTGTTCAGGCTCATCTGCTGCCCTTGTTATTGGGCTTTCTGCATGGGGGGCACCGTGCTAGGGCCCGAGTGCAGCCTTACTGCCTGAGAGAGCTTGGAGGGAGAGGTAAGTGCCGCTGGAGCACAGGGCTTTAACCTGACTTGGGTTCTTTGTAAGCTGAACCCTAAAGAATCTTCAGGAATCAGACAGAAAAACCTGAGACACTAGAAAGAATGTGCTTTATGTTTCCCTCGCCTAGAACACGGGTCAGTGGCTAACGCAGAGGAAATGGACAAGCTCAACGTGGTAACAGACAGGGCATGAGGCGACTCTAAAGAATATGGGACTTCATCCTAAGGGCATAAGCAGGGATGTGAAATGATCAGAGCTGATTTTTAAAAAGTTCTTTCTAAGTGCCACAGGCATTAGATATCGGTCACCTCTCCCTCTACCCCCAACTTGCTCTCACTCAAAATTTGAACTCTACGTTAGTTTTTATCTTCCCATAAGCTGGGAATTCCAAAACTTCCTTTTCAAGAAGCTATTTCATGTAATATCTCTCTTACATGTCCTGTGTTCAATAATTTTGGAAAATGCTGGCTTAAATGGTTTCCTCTGCCTAGGAGGCTTCCCTGCCCATTCCTGCGGAAATCCCTCCCACCCCGATTTTGCCCATCTTCTTAGTCCTGGCTCACATGTCAAACCCAAAGTCAGCTTTCTTCATCCCTAAGCCGAGGTTCCTTTCATATCTTAAAAGGCTACAATTCCAGGCTCTCAGAGGCTCTGTCTCCTTTGAACTCCTATAGTGCATCGTTGATCTTTGTCCTGGGCACTCATCAGTCTACCTGGTATCAGAGCAGATGTGTGCATCCTAATTCCCCCTTGAAGGCAAGGATTGAAGGTTATTAGTTTCTGCTTCTCTCTCACACTCCCTGTCTTTTTCTGGTCTTAGGAAAGTGCCTTGTCCAGCGGAGGAGCCTGATTGATGTTTAATTAATTCTTATCCCTTGAGAAGCCACGTTCCCTCTACTATTCTGGGCTACAAATAAATACAGCTCCTTTGTATCCTCGGCAGAACTGCAAAGCTCTTGGCCTCATCTGGTGTCCCAGGCCTGCAGGTGTGCGGGAGGGGGGACGAGGCTGCCAGGGAGAGCTCTCCCCACGCTCAGTCCGTTGGGATCCTGAGGCCCTGGCAAACTCCTTTCACCCACCCTATGCTTTTCTCCCCCAGATGGAAGGCCCCGTATGCTTTGCAGAGATCCCCCAAGGACATCTGGGAAGCACAGACCGAGACCGGCACAGAAGGGTGAATTCATCTCCCCGCTCAGCGCTTTCTCAGTTTCCCAGTTGGTGGAGCCTGGGAAGGGAAGGTTTGTTTCCTGTTGTGTCTGTAGCTGTTAAGAACAGGCTTTCTTTGGTCCAAAGGGTGCCACGGCTGTGTTTCCCCTTTTGTGATAGAGCACGTGTGGTGAAGGCAAGTGGGGAGTAATGGCTTTTGTCAAGGAGCCTGTCCTCCCCCGCATCGGCCTCAGCTCCCCTCGCCTGCTCGTTCCCCTCACCCCTAGTGGGGAGGACTGTCAAAGGATGTCAGGAGAAATCTCTGCTCCCACTCACGCCTTTCCTCTCTCTCTCTCCCTCTTCCCCCCCGCCTTTGATTCTGTCTTGATGTCATCTCTTCAAAGTCTACTACCTGTAAAATATTGATTCACGGCAGGCTGCATCTGCCAAGATCAGATCGCTCCTCTGCTGGCAGCAGTAATAAACCAGCACAGACACCGCGGACCCGGTGCCAGCTTCATCACCGCCTCGCACACGCATCCGGCTGTCTGCTGCCTGACTTTACATAAGGAAACAGCGTCCAGAGCCATCTCAGAAGTAGGGAGACCAAGTAACACCCAGTGGGGACATAAAAGAGCCAGGGGTGCCTGCAAACAAGGAATGTAACAGGTCTCATCCCAAGGAGCAGGTGAATCAGAAGCTTCCTCGTTTCCTGATGGCAACTGGAAAAACAGCAAAAGAAAACGAAAGCACCCGGTTAACTGCCGAAAGGAGTGTGATGGCAGCGGCCTCCACCTCCTTCTGTTCTCCCTCCTTTCCCAGTCATCGAGCCAGCTGCGGGATTGTACCTTCAAGCACTGAGAACTTATGCGCCCTGCTGGGCATGTCATACCTAAAGGCAGAACTTGTGTAACAGGGGATGCGAATTTTGTTCCCACAGGCCTAAGAGAATGGCTAGAGATGCAGTGTGGCAGGTTGGCGAAGAGCTTGGACTCTGGAGCCGGAGCCTGGGTTGAGTTTCTGGCTCTGCCACTCACCATCCCTCTGACTTAGGACAGGTCACTAAACTTACCTAGTTCTCAGTTTCCTTGCTGGCAGAATGGATTGCTACTATGATGTAGTGAATTTATATAGTTGTCAGGCATTTGGGCCACTACCTGCCACATAGCACTATGGAAATGCTTATTAAATACACACATACAGTTTCCCCGATTGGGGGTGGGGGGCTAAAGGGTCAGTTAATGGGAGCAGAGCGGGCATTCCTATTCCCTTTGGGGGATGTAACTGTCCCCTTGGCAGTGCTCCAGGGCTGATAGGCCGCTGGGACAGAAGCAGATGCTCGGGGGAACCTCTAACAGTCTCCTCTCGCTTGTTTGCAAATGTGCACCTGTTCAAAGGTGTCCCACTCTCCAAGAAGGTGACATTTTATTCAGAAACTCAGCACTTGTGGGAAGAATTTCCGAACCTCAGTGGTGTGTCTCTGTCATTCCCACGCCGGCCGGGGGAGGAGAGTATTAAAGAGGAGCGGCCATCCAAAGTCAGTAAATCCGTCATCAGAGATGACAGCTGGGGCTTTGCATCTTGTTTTACTGCGACTTTGAGCAAGTTGGTGAAGGTGGCCGTGGGATCCAGCTCTGGCCTGTGAAGAGTTATGATTTTCAGCTGTGTTCAGCTACTGAAGGGACCCTACCACTTAGCACCCTCCAGGGAGCCTTCCCTTTTGCAGTACAGGGAAATTTACCCCTTGTGACCAACTGTTAAGCTTCCTTTGAAGCCTCTTTTAATTCAGATTTGGTTCAGCTCATGATATCTTCAGAGTCAGTGGGGAAAACGTTTATGATATGACAAACTAGCAACCTGTATTTTTTACGTACTGTTAGAGACATCATGGGCCTTTTACACTGGCGTTCTTTTGCTTTTTGTTGGGAGAGATGTCCTTTGAGACCCATCAGTTCCTCACTTTATATTCTTTCTCCTCGTCAAGCCTCAAAGCCTCTCTGCACAGTAGCAGACTTCCCTTTGATGAGACGAGCTGGAGAAAGTTCTGTCTGAAGCCTGCCAGAGTCAATGGTCTGCAGTCGAAAGGGGGACTGTGTCAAGTGAAGCATCCTCCCCCCACGGGGGGATTTTGTTTCTTCAGAACAAGGAGGCCTATTTCCATTCCCCCTAAGGCCTTAAAGAGAACCACAATCTCATGGGCTTCCTGTGGGCCCTGCGTGCCCAGACTCTCACCTTGGGCTGCTCTGTGGAACTGTCTGGTTCTTTTTTCTGCAGGGATCTTAAAGTATTGTTTCTGCCTCTTTTCAGATACAGAGCAGGGGATTAGCAGGGTGCAAAGCATCTCTGTGCATCTGGTGGTGGGGTTGTGGGCGCCATCAGAACATCTGACCACCAAGACTGCTACTTGAGGTGTCGGCAGGAAGATATAAGGGCTATATCTTGACCCGAAGCCAGGTCTCACAGAGGCAAGACATGGAGAATGACCGTCCCTTATAAAAAGGGGAGGTGTTTGGAAGCCACGGGTCAGGTTCAGCAGCAGGATTTACTGCCTAGACTTAGAGCTCAGTCCTGCAGCTGGCATTAGGCAAAATGAGTTTGCCTGTCTGTGTCTCCAGCTACTCATCCACAAAATGGATTGTCGTGAGGATGGAGCGTGATGACCCATACGAAGTGCTTAGCATGAAGGCTGGCACCTAGTAAGGCCTGGATTAGCGTCAGCAGCCTGTTATTATAAAGAAGTATGTAGAGGGAGGATTCCTCAATACTTCGTTAACTGATTCCTGGTACTTCAATCACTGACAGTCTTATAACTCGGTGGGAACACCATGGAAAGTCTGTGAAGAGGAGATGTTTAAAAGCCCATTGATAAAGAAATTAAAAGTTGCCCTTGGTTTTTATTCATCAGCAAAATTGTGCACATTCTTCTTCCTATTTACAATCCTTAGCAAACAGTAGGCACTCAATAATTACATAATGAATAAATGAATACTGGTCTTACAGGTGTACCTGTGAGTACGTGACCATCAGTAGCCTAAAAAATTTACCATCAGCTCCACCGATCTGATTACAACTTTATTGTTCCTTTAAATTAATAATAATATTTTCTGTTGCCTACTTCATTCTTTTTCACATGTGAGGCTTGGGAATCTGTGTTAACGTACATGACTAAGTTAACCAAAATCATGTCAAGAGTTTCATTTAACCAACATGTATTGAGAATCTTACATATTTCACTAAATACTGTGCTTCTCTACCTTCATGTGAAGGAGAACAAAATAGACTATGATATGTATTCAGACAGTTAAAAATAGAAGCTGCTATGGAAATACAAAGAAAGAGAGCACTGTCCCCTGTGTTTTTGTATGCGTGGGAATGGGGGAACTCAGGGAAGGGTTTCTGAAGACAGGGGCATCTAATGTTTTCTTAGTGATGTATTACATTTCCAATGATTCAGGGGAGTCTACTGTGAGAAAAAGTGTTTGTAGACTGACTAAGCATTTTATGAAATAGACTCTGTTATGAGGGGATGGAAATCCTAATGAGGAGATGAGATGCTGAACAGCCAGCCTTGCAAAATAGGGAACAAAGAAATATCCTGGCGGAATTGCTCTACTATGAGTCTCTTTAGCTTGTAGAGATTTCTGTGATTTTCCTACTGGAAGGTCAATGAGAATTTGGAGAGCAGAGTGAAAGGGGAAAATGAGTCTTCTATGAATAATGAAATGAAAGTTCCAGCTTCTGGTGGCAGGAATTACACAAAGAAGGCAAAGAAGGCAAGGATGTTGTGTAGGGCATTTCTCCCTAGCTTCTGTTCCTAAAGAGACACCTAGAGAGCAAGAGAGCATGCTTTATTTTACACTGACTGATTAGTATCTGTCAAAGAAGAACAATGCCAAGAGTTAAATGGAAATATCAGTAGATCTCTTTTTATTATATTAATAACATGGAGATGAGACACACAGTGCCTGCCACATTACTTAGGAAATTGCTTGGATAACAAAGGCCCTTTTACTTCATGAGTAAACATGGACAAGGGTATCTGAGTCATAGGGAAGCTAGTTCAGGTAATGCCTTGGCATCCACGATGGTAAAAGAAATGATGAAAGATTGGAAAGCAAAGGGAAAACTCATTTGAAGAAGAGGGAGAATCAATAATGTTAGCTAGCATGTTTACTCATCTGTAAAATGAGGGGGTTTGGGTTGGAATGAGTCCAAGTTTCTTGCTAGCTTTGACACATCATGGTCCTATGGAGCCAAAAAGGAACAGACAGGCAATAGAGAGAACTGCCTGGCTCATTAATTCAAAATTATTATACTTTTCTCCTAGAGAATTGAAGGTTCCACAAACAATGTTCAAACCCACAGCATCTTTTAAAGATAAAAACGAAAATACTATACTACATATAACAAAATGAAGGCAAAAAAAAAAAAAAACAAAAAACCAGAAAACAAATAAAAGAAATGTTACACCATCAAACTTCAACACATATGCCATTTTCTCTGGATCTGAGATATTTGGAAAGTTTATTCAATCTTTGGGACATTGAATAACATTTTAGTAGGCTATTTCTTTACTGTACTAAAGAATAGTCCCAAAGTCCCAAAGAATGTTTAAGGATACTTCGATAACTGATAGTCGTGATGCATCTTTGGTATTGAGAGAATCTGCTTTTAAGTGAAAAATGACTTCAGTGCACGTCATGAATTCCCCAAACCTTTTATATTCAATTGAACACTTTGGAAGAGAGAAATGTTCACCCAAAATCCAAGCTTCTGAACTGAGCTTCTGTCTTTGCCAATCCCCATGCTTCCGAGTAGGATCCTGCATCTATACTTGCTAGAGGACTATTAGTGGAAGTGATATACATAATGGAATATTAAGAATAGAGTATGCCTTCATCACAGTCTCTGCCTTTTCGACTGAAAATAAAAGGCTCAGAAGCCCTAGGAGGTGACAGAAACTGGGGACGAACGAAGCCTTAATCCCTTATGCCTGGAGAAAATCTGCACATCTATCAAAAACCCCATATAATGCCATTAAATGAATAAGAAATAAACATTCGTTGAATTCTGGGGGAAGTTATTTGTTATAACAATTACTTCTTTGATGTAGACACCAAGTCCCTTTATCTTGTATGAGATGGCAAATTAGCTTATTAGAAAGAAACACATATATTATGATTTATGAATTACAGAGCCTACTGGAAATTCTGGCATGTCCTGTGGCCTAAAGCTGTACAGAACAAGGAATCACTAAGCCCTTGTGTGGCATTTGACTCACAACTGTTAAACAAAACAAGTGGAACACTCCAGCTTTCTTCTGATCTAAGTCAAAGTTGGACATTTTACTTCAGCCATTCAGAAGTATCAAAGAATTGCTTATAATTGTCGGGTTGATTTCAGAGAGAAATACAAGCTTCTGCCTTTCTGTTCGGTTGTTCCTGATGAAAAGGGATAAGTATGATCTGTATGGATTGGGCTAAAAAAAAATGGTTAAGACTCCTAGAAAATGGCAGAAAATGCCATTTATTTCCCCACTTACTTCATGAAACTAAAATAAACCATAGAATCTTCAGCTGTTAATAGACACATTACATTTCCTTCTGTTATTGCTAGCATTAGAAAAACACAATGGCTAAAAAGAAAAAAAGAAAGAAAGAAAAACACAATGGGCTCAGTAACACAGCAGTGCAATAGATAAACCTGCTGGTCAAAGGAATTTCCCATTAAGACCCAATCTGCCACTTTTTATTGGTGCTCATTGGTCTTTATAGCTTTTCGCAGTCAGTACACTCATCCAAGGACCTAGAGAAAGTGAACACAATGAACAGTCCTACGTAGTCTTAAAGACAGAGCTCTATATTCCTGTAGAGTTATACAAACAGCACCATTGTAAAAATTAATAGAAAATTGATCATAACCAAAACATGGACATGGGAAAACTGGTAACTGTGAAAAAATGTATGTCCTAAAACAGTTTAATTACTGTGGTGAAAGGATGAAGGAAAAGGGCAATTACAGTCAGGATTGTCATAGTTGAGGCAATATACGAAATACACCAGCTAGTTTGGGTAAAACATATAAGAACCTCTCTCTCAGTGCAGAGATGAAGGTTTACAGACACATCTGTGCTCTGAACACCTCAAAGTACTACTCTCTCTCTCTCTCTCTCTCTCTCTCTAGGATGACTTTTTTTTGGTGTGTAATTCACAGAAAGCCTTTATCAGTCAATATCTGCCTCACTTAACTTTGTTTGTGTGAAGAAGATTCAAGACTTTCTCTGAAAGTCTCCAAAGCAACTCTATACACATTTTAGTAGACTCTTTAGTATCTTATTATCACTTTCATTTTTAAAAGTTGCGGATACTTAAGGACAGCAAATTCCACGGTCCAGGACTAGGATGAGGGAGTGAGGTGCCAAGGGTGCAAAATTCAAGGAGTCATTCACTCTCACCTTGCACATGCCTGGGGGATCCTCCTTAAATTTTGTACCCTAGGCACTTCAACCACCTCACAAGAGTCCCATCCCTGAGTCCCACGGGTAAACTAGCATGAAGAATGTACATCTGTGATGTACAGAGAGCTACCTGTGACGGCTGAAACCCAGTTTCTGCCTGAGTTTGGGTATCTGGTAGTAACTTCTTAATGAGAAATGCAGAGAAATCATAGCAATGTCAAGGTGAGTTCCTGCTGAGCAAATGACACCAGGGAATAAAAGCTCCTCTTTTGGTCTTTGCTTGAATAATAATAATAATAAAAAAGACCTATAATTGGATTTCCTTAAAGACTCAGAGAACTCACATCTTTATAACTTTTCAGATTGAAAGGTAGTCCTTTTGAATTCTATTAACTTCGCAGCCTACATTTTTTAGAAAGTAAGATTATGTAGCTTCTGAAGAAAACCAGGAACAATGAAGTGAGCAATATTTGCATTCACAAGTTATTCTGTGTTGGCAGATTGTCATCTTTTGTAGAAATATCACAATTTTTCAAAAGGACCACTTTGAAGATAAAGAATTATATTTAATCATTTTGGGGGTTGTTAATAAAAAAGTCATTTTGAATGCTCACTTTGACAATCAAAGTTCTCATCGCCCTTTCGTATGTGCAGCCCACTTCAGGTAACCACACTGCAACCAAGGGCACCATCCCCGTCTCCTTTTTGACTCAGGGAGAATAATAGCCCATCTTCACGCCCCTGCTGCTTGAGTTTCTAATGCTTTTCTTTCGCAGAGAAATGAGAAGTTGGTTATCTAGGAAATTTTAGTAGGCAGACATCTAAGGAAATAGCAGCTAATAGTTACGGTAGAAAAGAATAGCTAGCAAATTTTATGGATAAACAAGAATACTGTATTTTTATAGTTCTGTCTTTGTTTAAGCCTCCATGACTGATTAGATGTGAGACAGTTGGCTATACTTGGTCACTCATGAGAAAGCAAGATATCTGAAAAGGGTGCTTTCCCTTATTACGATACTTACAGACATGTCAAGGAATCAAGATTAGTAGATTGCAGCTTCATTTTTAGAAAATGGTAGATTTTGACATCGTATGAAAGGTGGTGGCAGTTTTCAAAGCTATGTAACCAGATACTGCGATGCTGTGGTCGGGGTTGAGCAGGTGACCACGAATGTAACAGCTAAGCTGAATGGGTAACTTCTAGGATGTGTTAAAACACTGCAATTTAAGCTGTAGGGTGAATCTTCCCTGGCCCTGGATGGAACATCCCCAAACTTTTATGCGCAGTGTCAGGTTGAAGATTCATATCTGTTAACTTTAAGCTAAAAGCAAAGTCTCAATTAGACTCAAAAATTAGAATTTCTGGTCCAAATGTTAAACTATTGCTTTAATCCTCTTTTAAAGTTAAGATTTCTTTCCTGAACCCTCACCCCTATGCTAAGACCTATAGTTAACTGATTTTGTTCCCCTTTGGTAGCTCCTTTTCATCTCTACCAAGGTCAAAACTGGGGGTGGGAGGGAAAGGAGAGGGTGTTTCCTGGGTCTTCAAAGTCCCTACACTGGGGCTTCTCCCCTGCAGTTCCTTTACGTGGCCTCTTGCTGAGCTCCAAGGAAGCGGTGGGCCCTCTGTGGCCTCCTCCTGTAGGGGTCTAGGACCCCAGATGGTCTCACTCTCTCATGACCTCCTTCTAATGGAGAAGAAACATGGACCCTCTTGGGGCAGGCTGACCCCAGGAGCTGCTAGCTTGTCACTATGTCCTGTGTGTCAGGCATGGCTCAAGTGGCTCCTGTGCAGAGAACATCCTCCCCAGGCTTGAGGAGAAGGGGTCATGCCCCCATTGTGGGGGTCTTCACAAGATGGGTAGTGAGCAGCTAAGATGAACTCTCTCCAAATAAAGAGATCTTCGCAGAGCCTGCTGCCCTGTATTCCAGCCCTGGCCCTTCTCTGTCCCGTGCGTGGCGACCTCTCTTCCACGCACACCAGGGCCTGTTCTATTAGTGCCACAGTTAAAACTGAGGTCTGAGAAGCTCCCTGTTCACCTCAGCTGTATATATGAAGTGGGGTAATTAAGAGATTTTTTATTAAACAATCAGAGTTTAATCAAATGTCTACTGCCAAGGATTTTTGTCTGCTTAATATGACCTATTAAAAAAGGCAAATAAAAAAAAAAAGGTAAAAAGTCTTTGCTGAAGACCCCCATCATGTACCACATGTGGCTGGATTACCTGGACAGCATCCACCCTTACTGATGTCCTTTCATCCAAACACCTGTGCTCTGAGCCTCTCGCCTACAGGGAGACATGCTCCCTGTTCAAGGGGCACCCAGCCAGGACATGGGTATTGTCTGCCTGCCACGCTCCAGCTGATTTTAAGCAACTAAGCTTGGCTCCTCCAAAAAAATGGAGGTGCTTTTAATGCCTATATCTTTTATTTATTTATTTATTTATTTATTTTTTATTTTTTAAATACATGTATTTTATTTTTTTTCATTACATTATTTCCCCTCCCCCCAGTGGTAAGACAGAATTGATTTACAGAAAACACCAAAGCTCCTGGTAGAGGGAGAGATTTCAAGAGGGGAGAGAGAAGCTCTCTCCGTTCCTCTCCCTTAATGCCTATATCTTTTAAAGGGGCATGAATACTTTTCTCTGCACATGCTATTAAATCTATAACTCATGCAAAAATAATTTTATAACCTATTGGCTTAACCCCTTTTTGTCTTTGAGGATCTTCCTCAACATTCGAACCTGGTACTTCCCTTCACCCTCATCCTTCCTGCTTCTGCCCTCACCTTACCCTCTGCACGCATGTGCGGATGACAATTTAGCCTCCCAGGGAAGGATCTTGTCAAGCATCAGGAACAGAAATAGCACAGGTGGATCACCAAAGGCTGCCATACACGGTTCGAAAGGCGACTCAGCTTTACCTCCCACCCTGCTGCTGCTCTCGCCCCTTCTGGTGGTCGTGAGGCCCTGATGTTTGAGAACTCAGGACTTTCTACGGGAACCCCGGTGTGTGGCACTCAAGGAAGTCTAGCGGGGCTACCTTACTAGCCAACACCCAAAGGCCCTTCTTCCTTTGTATTTATCTTCTTTTTTGCTATTAGTTTTGGAAGAGTATAGTGAAAAGTAGGACTCGGGGGTGGGGTGTGTTGGGGCTGAAAGAAAAAGCTGGAAGTTGGCTTTTTCCAAAGTGACTTGGGATGGAGACTTTCAGCAGGCAGCGTGGTTTCTTAATAAGTCGTTCCCGTCAGTTCACCGGAGTGAAGAGTTGATGGGTGCTGCAAAGACGCAGGAAGAGAAGAAAGCCTAAGCAGAGAAGAAACTTTTAAACAAAATTGGAGTTTGCCACATACATATTCAGACCACATATATTCTGAGCATGAAAGCTTTAATGAGGGCAAAATCCTACTGAAGAAAAATATTTGCCTTGAAAGGAAAATATGAGCAAATCAAATGGAGTAATTCTCTGTAATTTTCTGCTCTTTTCTGGAGACATTTTACTGACCACCCTCTCATGCTTGCAATAAGGCATACATTTAAATAGGATCTGGGCCCTGCCTTCTGAGAGCTTTGATTGATTGATTGATTTTTTTGTAGAGACAGAGTCTCACTTTATCGCCCTCGGTAGAGTGCCGTGGCATCACACAGCTCACAGCAACCTCCAGTTCCTGGGCTTAGGCGATTCTCTTGCCTTAGCCTCCCAGGTAGCTGGGACTACAGGCATCGGCCACAATGCCCGGCTATTTTTTTGTTGTAGTTTGGCCAGGGCCGGGTTTGAACCCGCCTCCCTTGGTATATTAGGCCTGTACCCTACTCACTGAGCTACAGGCACCGCCCCCAAGACCTTTTAGTAAGAAGAATATTAACTGGTGCTTGATCATTAACCATCTATTTCCTTAAACCAAAGTACGTTTTTTGACCAGCAAAAATGATCATGCCATGATCATGACAATGAAAGATAGCTCTAATGTTCTTAATTTCTTCTCTGAAAGAGCCCAGGGAATGTTAACAGCACAATGGCATCCAAAACAAAAACCGCACAGCTATTCTTTTATTCATGAGAGAGGACTGGTAATTGACCTGAGAATATGCATATCCCCTCTTGCCAGGCACTCTTTTCTATTATCTTCTAATTCTAACAAGATGCTTCCTGTCTCTGTGAGTTAAGCAAAAAGTTATTTCTTAAATCTCATTCCCAGGGCTTATTCTTTCATTTACTTGGTGAACCTAGTTTCATGGCCTATCATGCAACCCCATTATCCATTCTCTAGCTGAGCATATTGCTCTACTCTCAAACTTATCAGTATTATAAGTTTGGTGTAGAGTGAATTCATCTTTTTCTCTAGCACAAAGTTTTTTAGAATGACTTAGCACCTTGTATTCCAGTTAAGTGAGACTGTTCCTGTAATATTCCCTTATGCTTTCCTACCTCTGTGCTTTTTTCCCTCTCTTTCCTCTTTTCTCTCCATCTCCATTCACCTAAGTCCCTCTAATCCTTCTTCATGTAAAGAGCAAATGCCACCTTTCTTGGTTACCCACTGTAAGGCTCCCTTGATTTCCCAACCAGAAGTGAACTTTTTGGTTGCAAATGTCTGTTGTGGTAGTCATTGGTGCTGTTTACTGATTTGGTTCTCTGTCTCACTTTGAATAGTAGAATTATTTAAAATCACTAGTCAAAATGTAGTAGAATTGTTTCCCCCTACCTCTGGTCTCAAGTATGGTCATGACATATTTTCAGGCACCAAATGTGAGTGGAAGCGACATGTGTGCCTCTGTATGGAAGCTTTAAGAGTCAGTGTGTGCTTTGCCATTTTCTCGTTTCCCTCTGCTGTGTGTCCAGGGATATTTTAGTTAGTGACTGCTCCATTAGCTTGGACTGCAGAGTAAGAATGAAGTTGATGTGCAATGGAAGCTCCACTGATCTGCAACAAATGTGTGATATGAATGAGGAAGTAAGCCTTTGTTATTTAAACCATAGTGTTTGGTATTACAGCAAAACCTAGTATATTCTCATAGTGACACCTGTACTGGATGCTTGTGTCTCTTTTTATCCAGTTCACTCACAAACATGTACCGACATTTACTCCGGTTGAGCCTTCAGATGACTGCAGCCCCAGCCAGTATCTTACTGCAGACCAGAGAGAGACTCCAAGAGGGAACCGAGAACCAAAGCAGAGTCTTGCTGTTACATCTTTTCTTAGTGCCAGGGAAATTCTTGTCAAAGTTGTCATTTATACATAGAGAATGTGTGCACTTTAGAAGTGAGTGGGACACTCTTTCCCTGACTAGCGACTTAAAGAGTGGTATGTTGCTTCAGTGTAGGCAGCATCCCGACTGGGTTAAGGGATACTCAGGGCACTGGTAAAGCATTATTTCTGAGTGTGACAGGAGGGTGTTCCCAGAGGGGTTTGGCAGCTGAATCAGGGAATGGAGTATGGAAGATCTGTCCACCACCCCTAATGTTATGGGGTTCCATCCAGTCAGCTGAGGGATTGGATAGAGCAAAAAGCATGAGGAAAGGCACGTCTTGCTCTATCTTTTGGAGCTGGGACACTCTTTTGCTCTTTCCCTTGAACATCAGAATTCAGGTTCGCTGGCTTGTGAACTCTAGGACTTGCACTAGTGCCCCCTGCCCAAGTTTTCAGGCCTTTGGTCCCAGACTGAGGGTTATACCGCTGGTATTCTTGGGCTTTGGACTTGGCTGGTGGCCTCTGTGGGTCTCCAGCTTGCAGACAGCCTGTCATGGGACATCTCAGCCTCCATAATCACATGAGTCAATTTCCCTGATAAATCCCTGCTCATCTCTCTGTCTTTCTATGTAGTTCTAGGTTGTGTGGAGAACCCTAATTAATATACCTATTGTTCCCAAGTTTCTGTCCTTGGCCCTTTCCTTTTCTCTGCACATATCCCCCCCCCCCGCCCCCGGAAAATTTCATGCTCCAGCATAATTTCAACCACAAACTACGTTATCTATGCCTGTGATTCCTGTATCTATATTTCTATCCTAAGATGCACCTGCCTTGTGGAACCCATCCTAATTTTTGAACTATAATATTATGAATAAAATAAAATGATTACTTTAAGCCAGTAAGTTTTGGAGTAATTTTCTCTGCAGCAATTGTAACCCTTATTAATCCTTCTGTGCCTTCTCTCCTTAGAGCTGGTCCTGCAACCTTGGGGCTGGTTGTCTGCGTTTTCTTTATTCCACAGCCCCTCACCCAGAGACCCTATCCTGACCTTGGCCACAGAGTCCCCACACTTGCTGAGATCCCGATTCAGAGTAGTCTGGAGGACCTCTGAATTGTGGGTGAATCTAATTGGTCCTGTGTGGTCTTATAACCATTCTCAGCGGCATGGAATTTTGTTTTCCCTTTTAGGCTATTTGTATGAACATACAGGGAAGGTTCTGTATGTAAGCTCTTTGTGCATCTTTTCCTTGACTCTGACAGCAAAAAGCTTTAGGAAAGGTAATAAGAATTCACATATTTGCTTCAGACTTAGAAACATGGCATCATGCTTTGGACAGATTAGTTTGACTTGACAAAATATCAGTGCTGGTGAGTAGTTGGAAATGATGTTGTCTGGATAGGCTGGAGCCAGGATGCGAAGGGTCTTAGATGCCAGGCTGAAATGTTTCAACCCCATCCTGGGTGTGGTGGGAACACATCAACATTTTTTTTTTTTTGGTTTGGATTTTATTTTATTATTATTATTTTTAAAATACATGTATTTTATTATTCTTCATTACATTATTTCCCCTCCCCCACCCCCTAGTGGTAAGACAGAATTTATTTACAGAAAAGAATACAGAAAACCCTAAAGCTCCTGGTAGAGGGAGAGAATTCAAGTGGGGAGAGAGAAGCTCTCTCCGTTCCTCTCCCCGTCTTTCCCTGTCTGCTCCTCTAGGCCTTTAGCCTCAGGGTATATATAGGTGTATGGGTTCCTTGGCCAGGAAACAAATGAATACAGTCCCTTCCGCCGGGGTCAAGGTGAATGAATATATCAATGAATGGATACAGTCCATTCATGGAGTGGAGGCCTAGGAAATTCACAAGAAATTGACCTAGGTATAGGAAATGGAGGTACCACATTTAGTCCTAAGTGTAAAGTGAAGGAGACATCAAGGCACGGGTGTCTCCTCGGCAGTTGTCCAGCCTTTTTGGCTATTGGAGCCTCTGGTGGGGGTTGGAGGTCCCCCTCCTTGCCTGTCATCCAGCCTGCGGGCTCTTCAGCTGGCTGCCACAGCACCAATACCGCCAAGGAGGAGGCGGCAGGTCTGCCAGCTCCGTTGAGCTGGCTAGGGTGCCAGATGTCCTGCATCAATTCTCCCTCTCCGAGTAGAAACCCTAACTGCTGTTAGGGAAAAGGGGCGAAGACTCGATGTGACTGCTTCCTGCTGAATCGGGCGATGATAGAAGGGGGCAGTTAGGGTTTCTCCGGAGGGAGAGTGATACAGGGGTTCATGGACTGGGACCATCTTTATTGCGTGTGGCTTGCACATCAACATTTTTTAAACATGGGAAGGCATGATCATAAAAAAGGCAGAACGGGAGTCAGTGTACTGGGTAGGGTGGATTCTAAGGGTAACAAGACTGGGGTTGGGAGACTATCGCAGTATCCAGGGATCAAGGTAAAAGTGAAGGGAGCCTACAGTAAGACCCGGAAGCAGGGTGGAGAAGACGCAGGTGTGGGGATGTCCAGAGGGGGGACTGAGAGCCCTCCTGGCCACACACATTAACGTGGGGGCAGGCAGCAGTGGAGAAGAAGCCCAGCATTAAACCGCCTCAGTGCGGTGACTCTTCCCCAGTATTTGTGCAGTGCGTCCTCTGTGCTGAGAGCTCCATGTAGACGCTTTTATTAATCTTTATGACAATCTTGAAGGGAAGTACTTTCAATATCACCATTTTGCAGAAGAAGAAATTGAGGTGCAAAAGTTATGTCCAAAGTTATACAGCTAATGAGCACTAGAGCTGGGATTTGAACCCAGGTGATTCACCTCCAAATCTGATGCTCTTCACCAAAATTCTTTATCCCCTCTGTTTATTGGCAGAACTCATAGTCTTTTTCCTTTTTGTCTGGTCATACTTATGAGGCTTAATAAAACATTCTGTGTTGCTGAACCTCATTTTTCAATTGCTAATAAATGGCCATCCTTCCCTGACCAAGGAAATAAATCAATTATATTCTGGGTTTATGGAAGCATTTTCTGAAATAGTGTCTGGGTGGGTCAGCCAAGAACATATTAACTGGCGTAACAGTATCATTACCAACCTTTAACTACTCTGATTCTGTATGGCTAGATATTTGCAAAAATCATCACTTTATAAATCCATATGTGAAGTTTGTAAGGGTTGAGGGGAGAGAGAGGACCTCAAAATTGCGGTTTTCAGAGTTTTTATATGTATTGCAAGCTGACAAGGTTATCTATTCCAATAATAGAAATACCATTCATAAAAAAATGATCAAAAGTATAACTAAAAAATTTTTTAAAGTGTAATTATAGACAGAAACAACCTGAAAACTTTGTTAAAACATATAATAAAAAACATTGATAAATATATATAATATAATGAATTATATTTCTATTGTTCTGTGAAGTTTGTGAGATACAATCTAATAAGCTAAAGCACCTCAGCGATTAAAATGGATGTTTTCTTGAAAATGGAAACAGGTGAGGAGTGAATTTTGAAAATGATGATAATGTCTTTCCATATGTATGGTGACTTTGCAGCAAGGACCTTCACACACTTCAAGAGTGACTTGTCAGACATGCATTAATCCTTCCAGTGTCCACAGAGAACGTGTGAAAGGTAAACAGGGTTTATCAGTAAATTTTGTTCTCCTAAAAAAAAGAAACCTAACCTCAGCAGCTGAAAGGTGATAGAAGTTGCTGTGACAATCTCTGCAAGCTCATTGGCCATGGATCAGCTACAACCTCTGAATTGAACCTTCCAGATTCAATGGGCATTTGGATGAAAGGGGAGGTGAGGGGACTGAGCCTGTCTGCCTGCCTTCCTTGCTTCTTTTCTTCCTTCATTTCTCCCTCGCTCCTTCCCTCCCCTCCCCCTTTCTTTCTCCTTCTCTACCACTTCTTTCCTTCCTTTGGAATTTTCTAAAAATGACTCAAATTCCGCCTAAGCCGTGGAAGGAAATCTAGTTCATACTTTTTCTTTTTTACCCCTCCTTTATACTTAATATGAAAACACCATTTCCTCATAGGAGTCTCTGATTTACATTTCTGCTCCATTGGTGGATTTCTCCCTTGGTGTTCAGCAACATCTCACTCCTAATAACTATTTATAGCCTCCCAGGGTTTCTGCGGCCCTAAGTATCACTGCTGAATTTATCAGAGTTCTGGCCTATCCTGATTGCCTATGCGCACCTGCTGTGGGATTTATAGCCTTGAAAATAAGTACCAAACACCTAGTGGCTTCTAAACTTTTTTTTTAAATCAGTCTTTCAAGATGGGTTGCTGCCCACCTTTCCCCTCCTTAGGAGGTCCACAGTGGCTGTTTCTACACAATGTCGAAGCATCCAGATGAAAAGTGAAAATTCTGTCAATCTCCTGTTCTCAGCTGTAGTCTAACGTAAGAGGCATTTGTGTGGGTTTTGCAATGAAAACAAGATTGGGAGGAGGAAAAGAAGCTATATCTCTGCCTCAGGTTCTCACGTCCCTCCTTCTGAATCTTTCATCCCCTTTATCTCACCACTGTAACTGGAGACCTGAAGATTCTGAGACCAAACTCTGGGTACTGATGTCCTTTGTCCCCAAATCTGCTGCTCTGCACACCTGTCTGTAGTCTTTTGCACAGAGGCTGAATATTTACTGTGGGAATTTAGCCCTTTGTCTTTCACAGAGAATGAGGATCGTTTCAGCTGTGCCTCAGCCTAGAGCAAGGAAATCAAAGAATGAGGAACTTCTGAGGAAAGATGATGGTGGAACTGTCCCTGTAGGATTGTCTGCTCCAACTCTGATGTGAAGAGGTAGAGGACTGGATACACAGAACTGCCTGGCCCAGGGGGTGAGTGGGGCTAAGATGGCAACTCAGCAGGTTTGGAACCACTAGTAAGGCCTACCTTGCTCTTCTACGTAGCCTCCAGGCCTAGTGACACTGCGCATGGGCAGTTGGTGTGGCTGGAGTGGTTTGAGAGGAACTCACTTCCATCTGTTGTCTGTGTTCCCTTTTGAAAGAGGCATAAATCTGCCCAGTCTTATTCCTAGCACCAAGGGGAAGGCTCTACCATTTTCCATATTGAGTCGATGTAAGTCCAGAGATGAGGCCTTTTCATTAAAAGTTGGCATATCAAAAATGCTTTTTTTCATGGCTTCCTGCCTTTGGGAGGGAAAGCCTAGGGCAGTGCCTGTGGCTCAAAGGAGTAGGACGCTGGCCCCATTGTGCCAGAGGTGGCAGGTTCAAACCCTCAAACCCAGCCCTGGCCAAAAACTGGAAAAATAAATCCGGGGAGAACCCTAGAGCAACATGACAATTGTGATCTGGAGATTCCCCTCCTGGAGGCATCCTGTTACATTCAAGTCAACATGAAATAGCCTACAATCCAGTTCATCCTTACTTAATTTGCCTAGTTTGCCTTAAATGGTAAATCTCGAGGTCCTTTCTGTCCTACTGGCCTCCCAGTCTTAAGCCAAGTTCTTGCCATCTTGGGTATAGACTCATACTTTTCTTTCATGTCATTTCATTGCCCCTGTAAGGCCAGCTTGGTTCCTGGCACCTGGGGAATAAGAAGCTTGTCTGTGCTTCATGGCTCAACAGTGGAAATGCTGGGTTCTTAGTCACTAGCTCACCATATCGTGGGATCTCTTTGTCTCTGGTCTTTAGGGAAACTTTGTTCTTCCCACTGTTTACTTTTCCCCTGGCTTTCTTGTCTTTCTTAATGCTTTCTATGAGTTCCGCTTTGCTTTCTGCATTTTGTCTGCTAGAGCTTTTCTGTAATAGTCCCTGTTCCGTATACCTACTCTTACTGCCCAGGCTAACCTCTTCCACCACCACCCCAAGCTCTTAGCCTCCATTTTCTCTACCTGAACAATGCTGGTTCATCGCATCGACCCCATGTTCTGCACACAAACCCTCTTTTCCTGCCTGTTTCTGGACTCTACAGGCTTTGATACTTGTGTAGACTTTACCTATATCCAGCAAACTCTATAGTGTCTGTATTATTTGTTAATCAGCATCAACTAATGCTTGCACCTTTAAATGGAAACGTAAGAAATTGGGTGTGGAGAAGTGTAATTTCTTTACAGGTCTTATAAAAAATGCTGGCACCCACACAGGCCTAAGCAACCACCGATGACCATACCAGTTGAAAATATCCAGCAAGTGGGTTGGTAGGTGCTTTTATTTTTTGTATTTTAACTGCAAACTCGGTGCTGTAAAGCCATAGACACAGTAAACAGGAGCCCACTCACAGCTGCCTCCTGGTTTGCTTTCGTCTTGAAGACTAGACAAAGACAGCCAAGTGACACCAAGGAGAGGGAATGCTGTGCTTTGGACTCATAAAAATGACTGACAGTGATTTCGCTTCTTATTTTTGTTCCAATTATAATAATATTTCTAAAATGATTGATCTCTGTGTTTCATCTTCTTAGGTAGCAAACCCCTCCACCTGGCTCTGTCTCCCCTGCCTTTCATGCTTTTCCTGAAAGATCTGAGACGTAGGAGTAAGCAGTCATCACAAGCCTCCCACTTAGGAGGAGTTTGTAAAAGCCTATGTGAAGGGCTGTCCATGTTCTAGCTGATCTCTTCACTGCCCTCCCTGCCATTTCCAGGCAGAGTAAAAAGGCCGGTGAGTGTCCCCACACCCATGGGGACACGGACATGTGATCTGCAATTCGGCCTCTCCAGGGAAAGGGGGCTGAAGGGGACATCCTCTTTCCACGCCCTGCTATCCTCTGCACTCTCTCTCCCTCCTTCTGCTGCCTTCTTCCCCCCGAGGGCCACCGGAGGGCTTTTTGTGGCCATCAACTGGTGTGTGGTGAGACAAGTGCTGTGCTTGTCATACCATTATGGTTCTTTGCCTTATACCCAGATCAAGTGAAAGACCTATGGTGGAGGGAAGGGAAGTTTAGGGAGTTGCAAGAAAAAAAAATCTGAAAATTCAACTAGATATAGACCCAAATACACATGTCCACACACAGTCCTGCCTGGAATGAGCTTTCCTTTCCCCTCATCCTGTATCTCTCAGCTCAACGCCACTTTCTCAGGGAAACTTCCCTCCTCCAGGCTGAAGTCACTGATTTCAAGCCCCCACAGACCTCTCCTTAGTCGTACCAACCCCAGCTGCAATTTTATCTTTCCTTCTGTGTTTATTTGCTTAATGCTCCTTGTCACTGTAGACAGGAAATTCATGAGGCCAGGACCGAGTCTGGGGTCAGACTACCATGGCATCCCCAGCCTGTAGCACAGTGCCTGGCACGTGCTAGGTCCATAATACACTTTAGTTGGCAGATTTAATGCAACTGGTACGAAAAATCCTTATGCTGGGTCTTTGTCGAGAAGGTTAGTAATAAGCAAAATGAGCAGACTTTAGGGTGGAGTCTTGCTCCAGTCAACACCAACAGACCTGGAATTTGGGCTCTTTCCATGGAGCTGTTCAGTCCACATGTGACTAAATCAACCAGTTCACTGAAGCTGCTCATTTTGGTGATTTGATTGGTTTTTGGATGAAGTCAAATGACCATGTTGGCTTCAGTTAATGACAGTTAATTTTAACTAGTTCCTAGTATCCTTTGGGCCTCCTGAGATATTTCAACAGAATGATTAAGCTATTTAGAATTAATTTCTCATCCTTTCCCTCTGTTTCATTTTACAAAATCAGGCAGGTGGGCTGTTGGGGGTACTTTTTGATCTACGTCGGAGACAGGTAACATGACACTTCGAACTTTCTGCTCTCTTCAGCAGTTCATTCTTTCTCCCTTTCACTAAACCTTTCTGCCAAACGCATCATACTTCCCTTTGCAATGCCTGATTCCTGCTCTGTCCTTGAAAGCATTCTTTGATCTTTCTTCTTTTTGTCAGCATTTCATTTTGGTCGAATTGCTCAATGAATTACTGCATAACTGCTCTTATCAGAGTCTGAAATTATATCCCTGGAGATCTTTGTAGTTTTCTGATTTCAATGAATATTCAAGTACTTGTCCAAGAAGTCTCTTTCCCACTGCTGAGTAGTTTACATTTTTACCATATAACTCAATTCCAAGAACACATTTGTAAGCATGCATGTGCACATGTGCACACACTGCAATTATTAGTAAGAAGGATCCTATTTAGCTGTTGTCTATTGGTTTAATTCACTCATTGACAGAGTCTTAATTCATATACTCTTCTTTTTTTTGAGACAGAGTTTCATTATGTCACCTTCGGTAGAGTGTCGTGGTGTCACAGCTCATAGCAACCTCAAACTCTTTGGTTTAAGCAGTTCTGTCGCCTTAGCCTCCCGAGTATCTGGGACTATAGGAGCCTGCTACAACGCCTGGCTATTTGTTGTTGTTGTTGTTGTTGTTGCAGTTGTTTTAGTTGGCCTGGGCCAGTTTGAACCCGCCACCCTCAGTGTATGTGGCTGGTGCTGTAACCACTGTGCTGCAGGTGCTGAGCCATATACTCTTATTCTAACAGACAGGATGAGCTATTTCAAAAGGTGATGATAATATCATATTCATTCAATAAACATTTATTAAGTACTCCTTACATGTCAGGCACTTGTTAGTAAATGGAGGTATAGCGTTGGTCAGATATAATAAATGCCCACAATATGTTCCTAGTACTAGGAGAGAGAGTTTAATTCAATAATTATACTAATAAACACAAAACTATACTGACAGGGGTTAGAAAGTGGAGTTAGATGTGGCACCCTGAAAGCCTGGGAGAGAGAATTGGACCTAGCAGGGATTTAAGAGAAGGCTTCTCTGTAGAAATGATGGTGGAGGTAATATCCGAAAGATGAGTGATTACTAAATGGTGGGATGAGGTGAAAGTATGTTGTGAGAGGGAGAAGAGCATGTGCCAAGGCCTGGATTTGGGAAGAAATGTGGAACATTTGAAGCTGGAAGAGGTGGATAGAAAAAGAAAAACTGTGGAATGTATCAGAGAACCAAGAAGGAAGCCAGGATTTGCAGGAGCAAGGTCCAAGAGAAAGAGACAGCATGCTCAGTGAGCCCCAGCCTCGCACCCGCTTTGTACCTTCATGCATTTGCTTATCCAAGAAGTGGAGAAAAGAGGCTAGGCAGGGAGTGGTGGCCTGAAGCTTTCCGCAGTTTCACTGGACTTAAAAGATCTAAGTTCAAGCTGCCAAGGTGGCTACAACTTGAGGATCTAGGAGAAGATCATAGAGAAGTGATTTAGAAACTCCCCATGGTCTTCTCTTTGAGGTGTTTGCTGACTTCTAAGCTGCGTGGATGAGATGAGAGGTGCCACTTCCCCTTCCACACACAGGGAATGACCAGCTACAATGATCACATCTCCTCCTGTTAGGAAGATCATTTTCTCTCTCCACTGTATTTCAAATGCAGTTGCATAATAACATTTTGGTCAACAACAAACCACATATATGATGGGGTCCCACAAGATGTTCATGGAGCTAAAAAGAATCCCTATTGCCTGGTGATGCCGTAGCCATTTTAACATTGGAGATCAAGGCCTTCCTCATGTGTCTGTGGTGACGCTGGTGTAAGCAAACCCGCTGTGCTGCCAGTCATATAAAAGTTTAGCGCATATGATTATGTACAGTACCCAATGCCTGATAATGATGACGAACAACCATTATGCATTTACACTACTACACTTTTTATCATTCTTTTAGGGGGAACTTCTATTTATAAAAATAAAGTTAACTATAAAACAGTCTCAGGTATGTTTTTAAGGAGATATTCCAGAAGAAGGCATTGTTGTCACACTGAGATGACCTTTGGTGGTGACATGTGTGAGTTGTCCTGAGGACCTTTCAGTGGAACAAGTTGTGTTAGGTTGAAGGTAGGGAGACTGATGATCTTGACCCAGTGTAAGCCTAGGATAATGTGTGTATTTGTGTCTTCAGTTTTTAAAGAGAAAGCTTAAAAATTAAACTAAAAGATGAACAACTGTTTTAAATAAAAAGCTTATTGGATAAAAATACAATGAAAACAGTGTTTTATACAATGGTAGAATGTATTTGTGTGTTCAGCTAAGCGTTACTACAAAAGAGTTAAGACGTTGTGTTGCCATTGTCATTCAACTCAAAATTGTTTTTAAAATGTCCACCTTGATTTCATTGTTGGCCCAAAGGTCATTCAGCAGCAGGATGTTTAATTTTCATGTATTCGTGTAGTTTTGAGAGTTCCTCTTAGAACTGATTTCTAGTTTCACTCCATTGTGGTCTGAGAAGACGCATGATATGATTTTGGTTTTGAAAATTTTCTGAGACTTGTTTTATGGCCTGACATATGGTCGATCTTAGAAAATGTTCCATGTGCTAATGAGAAGAATATATATTCTGCAGCTTTGGGGTAGAATGGTCTGTAAATGTCTGTTAGGTCTGTTTGTTCCAAAGTTCCCTTTAAGTCCAGTGTTTCTTTGTTGATTTTCTGCCTCTGCCTGGTTCTGTCAGTGGAATGTTGAGGTCCCCACTGTTATTATATTCCTGTTCATTTCATTTTTTATGTCTAGCATTATTCGTTTTATGAATCTGGGAGCTCTGGTGTAGGTGTACACAGATACACAAATGTATATATGATATCAGACAATTAAGTTTGTGAACTCATCCTAGAAAAGGTGCTACATACCTCCTTGTGAATATCACTACCATCATCGCTGAAGTACTCCCCCTGGGAAGGTGTGCTCTGACACCTGCACCTAGGTCATCCCTCAAAGCACTTTTCCTTGGATGAATCTGAGAACCTAATTATCAGAATTTCATATGACAATAGCTCCAATGGCCATTCCATAAAAAGAGTCCCAAAATTGCTTTGAAGGGTGAACTAGACACTGGTATCAGTGCATAGCTTCCCAAGGAGATGACTTCAAAGGTGATGTAAGTGACATTCAGCAATGAGGTATGTAGCACATTTTTTAGGATGAGTTAGTGAACTCAATTGCCCAACTTTGTGTATTTAGGATTATTATATCTTAATGTTGAATTGGTCTCCTTATCATTATATAATGACCACCTTTGACTTTCTTTTTTACTGTTGATGTTTTAGAGCCTGTTTTATCTGGCATGAGAATAGCTACACCAGCTCACTTTTTGGTTTCCATTTGCATGAAATATTTTTTCCCACCCCTTTACCTTATGACTATGAAATTCTTTATGGGTTAAAAGGGTTTAATGGGCTTGTTGGAGACAGCAGATATCAGAATTGTGTTTTTTTAATGCATTCTGTCCATCGGTATTAAGTAGGGCATTCAGATCATTTACATTCAATGTTAATATTAACAGTAAGACATGGAAAAAGCCCAAGTACCCATCAACCCACAAATGCATTAATAAATTGTGGTACATATATTCCATGGAATACTATGCAGCCTTAAAGAAAGATGGAGACTTTACCTCTTTCATGTTTACATGGATGGAGCTGGAACATATTCTTCTTAGCAAAGTATCTCAAGAATGGAAGAAAAAGTATCCAATATACTCAGCCCTACTATGAA
>CAUYRH010079133.1:0-11926 GCA_963574655.1 Perodicticus potto
TTTTTTCTTTTTTCTTTTTTCTTTTTGAAAGAGCCTCAAGCTGTCACCCTGGATAGAGTGCTATGGCATCACAGCTCACAGCAACCTCCAATTCCTGAGCTCAAGCGAGTCTCCTGCCTCTGCCTCCCAAGTAGCTGGGACTACAGGTGCCCGCCACAATGCCCGGCCATTTTTTGGTTGCAGCTGTCATTGTCTTTGGCAGGCCCGGGCTGGATTCGAACCCGCCAGCTCAGGTGTAAGTGGCTGGCGCCTTAGCCCGTTGAGCCACAGGCGCCGAGCCTATGCTCTTTCTTAATACTTATTACAGGTTTCTTTACCTTACACCTATATAATGGATAGGGGAGAGAGAGAGAGAGTGTGTGTGTGTGTCTTGGGAGGCACCTGTGGCTCAGTGGGTAGGGCGCTGGCCCCATATACCGAGGGTGGCAGGTTCGAACCCAGCCCTGGCCTAACTGCAACAAAAAAATAGCCGGACGTTGTGGTAGGTGCCTGTAGTCTCAGCTACTCGGGAGGCTGAGGCAAGAGAATCACCTAAGGCCAAGAGTTGGAGGTTGCTGTGATCTGTGACGCCAAGGCACTCTATGAGGGTGATAAAGTGAGACTCTGTCTCACAAAAAGTGATAATAATAATAATTTTATAAATACACAACTCATTGGGCGGCACCTGTGGCTCAGTGGGTAGGAAGCTGGCCCCATATACAGAGGGTGGTGGGTTCGAACCCAGCCCCGGCCAAACTGCAACAAAAAAATAGCTGGGTGTTGTGGCAGGCACCTGTAGTCCCAGACCAGGAGGCTGAGGCAAGAGAATTGCCTAAGCCCAGGAGTTGGATGTTGCTGTGAGCAGTGATGCCACAGCATCTACCTAGGGCGACAAAGTGAGACTCTGTCTCAAAAAATATATGTATATATGGGTGGCGCCTGTGGCTCAGCGAATAGGGCACTGGCCCCAAATACTGAGGATGGCAGGTTCAAACCTGGCCTGGCTGAACTGCAAAACAAAAAAATAGCCGGGTGTTGTGGTGAGCGCCTGTAGTCCCAGCTACTCAGCAGGCTGAGGCAAGAGAATCACCTAAGCCCAGGAGTTGGAGGTTGCTGTGAGCTGTGTGACGCCACCACACTCTACTGAGGGTGATAAAGTGAAACTCTGTCTCTACAAAAAAAAGAAAAAAAAATACACGACTTATTAAAATCTATGAGAACTATAGCAAAATCTGCCTTAAGGGTTCCACCTTCAGGCCAGGCTCGGTGGCTCAAGCCTGTAATCCTAGCACTCTGGGAGGCCAAGGCGGGTGGATTGCCTTAGTTTACTGGTTTGAAGACCCTGTTTCTAAAATTAGCCAGGCATTGTGGCCGATGCCTGTGATCCCAGCTACTTGGCAGCCTGAGTCAAGAGAATCGTTTGAACCCAAGAGTTTGAGGTTGCTGTGAGCTATAAAGCCAAGGCACTCTACCAAGGGCGACATAGTAAGACTCTGTCTCAAAAAAAAAAAAAAAAAAAGAGTTCCACCATTCACCGGAATGAATCAGTGAATTCCTTCTCTTTGAGCAATAATTTAACATACTCATCAGGGATTCAGGAAGGTGTGTGGTATGCCAGGCAATCATAGGGAAAGTAATTCCAAATCATTTTTTAGAGCACTGACTTGATACACAGTCTTGCACTGGGTTCCACGGAGACCAACACAATCATTTGGCTTCTTTACTCCTGACCGACAACTCTCAGGACTGTGAGACTTCAGAATATACTTCCACACTGACATAGGCAAACAGCTGAGATGACTTCTATACAGGCATTTTTTTTTTTTTTTTTAGAGACAGAGTCTCACTTTGTCGCCCTCAGTAGAGTGCTGTGACATCACAGCTCACAGCAACCTCTAGCTCTTGGGCTTAAGCGATTCGCTTGCCTCAGCCTCCTGAGTAGCTGGGACTACAGACGTTCCTCCACAACACCAGCTATTTTTTGTGTTGTTGTTGCAGTTTGGCTGGGGCCGGGTTTGAACCTGACATCCTTGGTATATGGGGCTGGCACCCTACTCACTGAGCAACAGGCACCACCCTACGCAGGCATCTTAATGTGGAAAATCTTTTTGTTTTTAAGACTAGTCAAGTGCAGTAGTGAGAAGGGGAAACATGAAAAAATGAGACTCTGTCTCATTTTTGAGACAGAGGGGCGGCACCTGTGGCTCAGCGAGTAGGGCGCCGGCCCCATGTCCCAAGGGTGGCGGGTTCAAACCCAGCCCCGGCCCAACTGCAAAAATAAATAAATAAATAAAATAAATTTTTGAGACAGAGTCTCTGTTGCCAAGGCTAGAGTTCCATGGCATCAGCCTAGCTCATAGCAACCTCAAACTCCTGGATCAAGTGATCCTCCTGCCTCAGCCTCCTGAGTAGCTGGGACTACCACAATGCCTAGCTAATTTTTTGTATTTTTCAGTAGAGACAGAGTCTCACTCTTGCTCAGGCTGGTCTCAAACTCCTGAGCTCAAACAGTCTACCTTCCTTGCCCTTGCAGAGTGCTGGGATTATAGGCATGAGCCACCACACCCAGCCTTGCATGAAAAATCTTTGATCTGAGTCCCTCAACTGATAAGGAGTCAGAGGGGTGAGGATGTCATCTTCAAAGTTTCCTGTACTGGGTCCTTTTCCCCCAGACAGCAAGGTGATGGTCTCTTTCCCCCCAGGAAACATGTGGCTAGGCTTTATCTCTCCAGCATTCCCATCCCCTCCAAAGTTCCATGTCACTCTAGACCAGGGAGTGTGGGCCCTTATCTGGGTTCTGTTTCCTCCCTGGGCAACACCAGATCTTGGAACAAGAGAGCTCAGCAGGCAGTCCCCATGGCAGTCTTATTCCTCCTCCTCCTGATCCTATGGGGAACTCCCCAAGCTGCTTCAGGTAAGGCGCAGTAGATGGGGGATTCTTTAGCTATATAGTATTTACAAGGTTGAGGAGGGACTGATGTTCTTTCTCCTAGGGAAGGCATCTGATTCAAGGAGATAGATTGACTGTATCTGACCTCCCCCTGCCTTGGATACTGGGGAAGACCCAGAGGCAACAAAGGTTCAGGTCATGTACAGTTAGGAAATAAGAGCAGATGAGTGAATGCTTCTAGAAAAGGAGAAATGACAGGAAGAGATATGGGCAGTTGTGAACTATTCCAGACTTTTCCCTCTTGCCCTCAGATCTCTTTACTGGCTAGGGGAAAAGGAAGAAACCCCTTTACTCTCTTCTCTCTCTCTTAGCTGGGACTTGAGAAATATGGTCAATAGCCAGGCTAGTGTTGGGGGACCCCAGAAGTGGAGGAAATCAAAGGTTGAATGTCAAGTGAGGGTTGTTGATCTGGTGGAAGTCTCTGCCCTCATACAACCCTCTTCTTACAGACAACATCCAGGCCATCTTTGTGGCCTTGGGAGAGGCGATGGAGCTGCCATGTCCCTTACCACCCACTCTACACGGGGATGAACTCCTGTCTTGGTTTCATAGCCCTGCAACAGGTTCCTTCACCACCTTGGTGGTCCAAGTCCAAGTGGCCAGGCCAATCCCAGACCCTCAGAAACCTGGAAGAGAACCCAGGCTCAGGCTGCTGGGGAACTATTCTCTGTGGCTGGAGGAGTCCAATGAGGGTGATGCTGGGAGGTATTGGTGTGCTGTGCTGGGTCAGCACCACAAGTACCAGAACTGGAGGCTATATGATGTCTCTGTGCTTAGAGGTGAGCAGGGGCACACAGACCAAGTGGTCGCTGGCGACCAAGAAGTCCAGGCAAACAACTGAGGAATCTCTCTCTCCCCATAGGATCCCGGTTATCCGCAAGGGCTGCAGATGGATCGCCCTGTTCTGTCCTCCTGTGCTCTGTGGTCCCTAACCGACGACTGGACTCTGTGACCTGGCAGGAGGGGAAGGGTCCTGTGAGGGGCCGTGTTCAGTCCTTCTGGGGTGATGGGGCTGCCCTGCTCTTGTTGTGTCCTGGGGATGGGTTTCCTGAACCCAGGGGCCGCAGACCAAGAATAATCCACTGCCTCGTGCCTCATAACAAAGGGGTCAGCTTTAGCCTGGCAGGTAAACTGAGGGAGGAGATGGGAAGAATTGTTGCCTTTTTTCTCATTGATCAAATCCATAACAGAGAAGGAGATTGATTTAAGCCAGTATTTTGGTATGCTAGACCAGCACCCAAGAAGTATATTCTAGCTGAACATACCATTGTTTACAAATACATAATCTGGGCAGTGCCTGTGGCTCAAAATTGTAGAGTGCTGGCCCGATATGCCGGAGGTGGCATGTTCAAACCCAGCCCCGGCCAAAAACTGCAAAAAAAAAAAAAGAAAGAAAGAAAGAAAGAAAGAAATACATAATCTATGATTTTTGTGGAATATCCCATAGCAGAGAGGAAGAAAATAAGAATTGTTGCTGTGGGAGTTGTAGTTGAAGAAATGATATATGTACTGGTGTTATCACAGGTCCACTGATAAACAGAAGGAGAAAAATTATTATTGTTTTACAATAAGAATACCATTGTACAGAAAAAGAATGCTAAGGAGTATAGAATAACCTATTTACAAAGCAGGAGGGAGGCAGGGTGCCGTAGCTCGTGCCTGTAATCCTAGCACTCTGGGAGGCTGAGGCAAGTGGATTGCTTGAGCTCACAAATTTGAGACCAGCCTGACCAAAAATGAGACCCCCATCTATACCAAAAATAGAAAAATTGAGGCAACAGGATCACTTGAGCTCAAGAGTTGGAGGTTGCTGTGAGCTATGAGGCCATGCTTGAGACTGTCTCAGAAAAACAAAACAAAACAAGCAGGAGGGAGGAGTAAATGACAAAAGCCATGACTGGGCTTTATTGCCCTCTACATCCCCACCACCTACTATGGGGCTTATAGAGTGAATGAGGGGCAAAAGGAATAAACAGAAGACATTTTACTTTTTCTTGAAAGGGTTAATTATGACCAAGTGCATGAGGGGGAAAGCGCAGCTATGGCTCATTATATGCTTTGTAGTTAGCTGCTTGTGTGTGGGCAGGGGGCATTACCACTCCCTATCAATGTTGGCTCATGGGGTCAGGGTAAGAGGCGTGAAAAGGGGCAAAGTGGCGTGGTGGATCTCGGGAGCAAGGAAACTCACGAAGTCTCCTGTTGGAAAAGCCTACCAGGTTATGGAAGGAAGCCACTCTCTAGATATGGAGACTGGCCCCCTCACTAACTCCCTCCCTGTCCCTCTGGTCTTGCCCTTACTGCAGCCCCCACGGATGCCTCTCCAGCCCTCTGTGCCCCTTCAACTGGCTGGGATGTGCCCTGGATCCTGATGCTTTTGCTCATAGTGGGCCAGGGGATCATTGTCCTGGCCCTCAGCATCGTGCTCTGGAGGCGGAGGGTCCAGAGGCCTTTGGGCAGAGGTGAGTCCCTCCCTCCCAAAAGGAAGAAGAGGGCATGTAGGTGTGAGGCAAAGAGCTGGGATCACATCTTGGCTCTGTGCCTTGTCTTCTCTCGGGGAGGGGGTGGTAAGGAACGTAGCTCAGAGCTGTCTGGTGACTTCCTTTCTGTATGTCATATG
The DNA here is from genome assembly GCA_963574655.1 of Perodicticus potto. Lineage (NCBI taxonomy): Eukaryota > Metazoa > Chordata > Mammalia > Primates > Lorisidae > Perodicticus > Perodicticus potto. The sequence goes on from CAUYRH010079133.1 coordinate 5,547, forward strand.
GCTCCTTCTGCCCAGATGTCGTGACTCCTCAGTTCAAACCAGAAATCCAGGTCTATGAGAACATTCATTTGTCCCGTCTCAGGTGAGGAACACCTAGAGGGCCTAGGATGAGAGAGGAAGCACTGGGGCTGGGTTGGGATGGGGCCCTGGTTCCTGAGGAGCGGGGAATAGAGGTATCCTTAATCTGCCTCTCTGCTTCACAAACCCCACAGCCCACCTGCCCACAAGATGAGGTGATCTTGGCGACATCTGCTGGGAAGTGTGAGCTGCTGACTCTCTCGCCATCTGGCACCTGAAGGATTTCTGGAAAACCTTGGTCGGGTGGGGGCACTAAGAGTGTCACTTCACTGTCCAGTTGGTGTCCTGGGGCCACAAGGCTGTGTATGGGGTGGGATCAGGGGCTGAAGGAAAGGAGGAGCATTATTCTGTGATGTCATCTACAAAACGGTGTGGTCTCTTGTCTTGTAACAGCCAGCAGAGGGGTAGCTGTGAACACACAGCACTGTGGGATTGAGGGGGGCCTGAGGCAGCAAGTGGGGGTGAGGAGGGGTAGGGGTAGGTGGAGGGGATGAGAATCTAGAGACTTGGGCAATGGTGGGGAATCAATAATAGAGGATCCTAAGGACAAATGGGGGAAACTAAGGAAGAGAGAAGGGGTAAGACTCAAATCAGAGTGAGAGAAAAGAGATGGACAGAGAGATAGGGAAAAATGGGAGGATTAAGGGACAGGGAGAATGGAAAGAATACTAAACTTGCCTCCAAATTAAGCCAGATCTCGATACCCGTGTCTCATCCTCACAAAGAAGAGAAGTTGAACAGAACAAGCACCTTTAATCAGCCCCCAGACTTCCTTAAATGGAAAGGGAGGAAATAGTTGGGATGGGGGAGTCTGTGCTGGGCTCCCAACTCGGGGTACTCTCCTTATCCCAAGCAAACACACTTCCCTGTGGCACTCCACTGTGGCATTTGGAGCAATGGGCAGTTTATCACCAGGCTGGCACCTCCTCCCTGCTGTTCCAGGAGTGTACTCCCTCAGCCCTATCTCCCCGGGCAGAGGGAGTTTCTACACAGGCTGGCAGGTGGGATTCCCTGGTGGGGCATGTTTTTGGGCCAGGGCCATGTGGGTGTGCCTGCAAATGTAGACAAGTCCAGGCTGGTGACACTGCAGAGGGCATTAGTGCTCCCAATTGCCATCCCCCAGTTTCAGGCAGAAATGTCCTGAACTCCTAACCACACCCTCACAAGCAGCTCCACCAGGTGCCCTTTTATGTCTCTGTTCAAGCTTAGGCCACACTAGAAAAAAGCTGTCTTGGAAATCTCCCCTAAACCCTTTACGCTGTAGTGGCTTAAACTAAGCTATTGGCAGGAAGGAGGATGCGAATGACACAAATGGAGAATGAGAATATTATGGTTCAGGCCCCAGCCCCAGCCCAACCCACCAAGCAGCTACAATTCACTCTTAGAGTGATCACACGGACACACACACACACACACACACACACACACACACACGCGCATACACAGAAACCGAAACACAGCAGCATTACCAAACCCCAAATAGCCTTCTTATTAAATGTACTCTTCATAGTTTCCCAAATCCTTCATCCTGAGTTCTTGATCTACCATATTAATCTTTCCTAGCAAGACTTTCCTCCTTACCATACCTGGTGCCCCTTTAATCCAAGCTTCATCAAAATTCTTGCCTTGCCAGGGACCTTGGGCTGAGAGAGGGCATCAGCAATGATGTCTAGAAAAGACAAAGACACAGAATAGGTGTTTTTATGAGGCTGGACTCTGGGCAAGTGCCTGTGGGGGTTGGACTAGTGCCCATAAGATTCAGGTCTTGGGAGGGGTCTGCAAAGAGGTTGGACCCAGGGATCTGAGGGCTCTGTACAAAATCAGGTTCTTGGGCATGTCTCAAAAGTGTTTGTGCAGGTGTTTCCAGGGCTGTGGTGATGGTGGAGGAGTCCTGAGCTGGGGAATATACAAGGTATCCATAGAGTTTGTGTGCAATGTAAAATAGTTTAACATAGTAAATTGCACACGAACTTTATGGACATGCTGTATATCTGCAGGAAGCTAGTGGAGAAGGTGGCCTCTCAGGAAGCTGGTGTGAGGAAGAGCAGAGTGATGAGGAGGATGCTGGGGAGTTTTGCTATGGCAGATGCATTGCACAGGTCCTGCACACAGCATTAATGCTGCAGAGTGTAGGCGCATAGCCAGTAGGTGGCATGGCCCAGCAAAGGGCATTGGGCCCTTGGAGGCAGCCTTTCTTTTTTCTTTTTCTTTTCTTTTTTTTTTTTGAGACAGAGTCTCAATTTGTTGTCCCCGGTAGAGTGCCCTGGCGTCATATCTCACAGCAACCTCAAACTCTTGGGCTCAAGCAATTCTCTTGCCTCAGCCTCCCAAGTAGCTGGGACTACAGGCACCTGCAACAATGCACTGCTATATTTAGAGATAAGGTCTCGCTCTGGCTCAGGCTGGGCTCCAGTCTGTAAGCTCAGGCAATTCGCCTGCCTTGGCCTCCCAGAGTACTAGGATCACAGGTGTGAGCCACGGTGTCCGGCCTGGAAGGCAGCCTTTTCACTTGCTGACCTCACTCTGGTCTGTGGGGCAGAAGAGGAATGCTAAGGTGGGGCCACAGGAAAGGTAGGTTGGATGGAGGTAGGGAGCCCCTGGAGAAGGGCCACTGGAACAGAGTCCTAGCTGAGGTGCCAATACTGATACCACAAACTTTATCATCCTGACACTCGGTGGGAACAGGGTAGCATGGTTTGGCGAAGGTGTAGGTGGAAGAGAAAAGCCTTCCCTGGGCAGAAGATGAGGTGGTGAAACCTATGGAGTCAGCAGAGGTCAGGGCAGGGGACAAAAATAAACACTTGAGGGAGAGGAAGATCCCCAGTCCAGGAGAGGGATATGCAGAGAAAGGTGATACCCAGAGTGGGGAGAGAGAAGCTGTGAAATGAGAGAAAAGAGCAGACAGAAGTAGAAAGAGAAAAAAATAGCCGGGCATTGGGAAGGGCGCCTGTAGTCCCAGCTACTCTGGAGGCTGAGGCAAGAGAATCGCTTAAACCCAGGAGTTGGAGGTTGCTGTGAGCTATGATGCCACAGCACTCTACCGAAGGCAATAAAGTGAAACTTTGTCTCAAAAAATAAAAATAAAAAAAAAAGAAGAAGTAGAGAGACCCAGAGAAGGGAAGACAGTACAGGAAAAGAAACAGAGGTAGAGACTAGAGGGATGCAGGGATTGAGAGAAATATACACAACACAGGAAGAGAACCGGGAGGATTAGAGATGAACTTAAAGAGTGACATAAAAAGCCAAACCCACTGGGAGGTAGAGGGGGGAAGTGAGAAAGTTAAGTAGAGGGCACCAGAGGCAGATAAGAAAATAAGAATTGACATTGACTGAAAGGCCCGGTCAAAGTGGGCCTTGCAAGAAGTGCAGTAAAGAACAGAGGTAGGTCAAAGATGCAAGAGCTGGGCCTGGTGGCTCAGGCCTATAACCCTAGCACTTTGGGAGGTTGAGGTTGGAGAATGGCTTGAGATAGGGAGTATGAGACCACCTTGAGCATAAGTGAGACCCCCTGTCTCTACTAAACATAGAAAAATTAGCTGGATGTGGTAGCTAACTCCAGTAGTCCCAGCTGAGGTTGAGGCAGGGGGATCACTTGAGCCCAGGAGTTTGAGGTTGCAGTGAACTGCTACACTCTAACCTGGATGACAGAGAGAGAAGAGAGAGACCCTATTGTCAAAAAAAAAAAAAAAAAAATGCAGCAAGGAAGAGATATTTATTGTCAATTGCCTTTGAAATGAAAAAATTTCTATTCCACATTATAAGAATTACCTGAATTCGTTTTTTTTTTTTTTTTTTTTTGGTGCAGTTTTTGGCTGGGGCTGGGTTTGAACCCACCACCTCTGGCATATGGGGCTAGCACCCCACTCCTTTGAGCCACAGGTGCCACCCCCTGAAGTCTTCTTGATAGCTGGTTCCCTGAAGACTCCACCCACCAGCTCTCTTGTTGGCCTCTTTCAGTCCCCTCTCCCCTCCAGCCCTCTGCTTCCAAGAAAAGACTCTATCCCAGCCCCTGCCCTTTGAGGGTTCCCCAGTCCCCCTTTACCCAATGTCCCACAGAGAAACAGGAGGCAAAGCAAGATGCTGGAGGTGCCATGGCTGGACCAGGCTGAGGAGTCTAGGGAAGGTGATCTACACCTCAAGATCTTGAGAGTTGGATATCTGAGCAAAACAGGGAGGGACCAGTAAACAAACACACCTAAAGAGTAAATGTGAGGGGTGGAATAGTGACAAGAATCAGCAGCCTAATGCAGTAAACAACAGCCCAGGTCTAGCCCCTTGCTGCTGCTACCCACATCTCTCACACCCTCTGCCCTAACTTGAGTTTGCCTTTGCCTGGAGGGTCTCCTGAGTACTCTGTGTGTTCCTCTGTGTAACTTTGCTTGTCTCCCACTCCTGAGATAGGTCTGTCACCTTCCCTCCTACTCTCTGTCTCCCTTTTCCTTACGCTGCTCTCTGCTCTCTCAACTTGTCTCCCTGTCTTTGTTTTCTCTTTCTCTCTTCATGTTTTTGGGTTTCTCAAGGTCACCTGTTCTCACCAACCCTGGCCTAGATCTGTTTGAGTGTGGAATCAACAATAACCCCCACTACCCACGCACAAACGCAGACACAAAGCCTTGCTTTATAAGGGCAGACCCCACCCAGCTTCCAATCCCTTTGATCCCCCAAGCTTCAACCTTTCTCTCCATAATTATCCCTGCCAGCTTTACTACCTTGGAGGAAAGAGTTAATCAGAGGTGGGGCTGGAGGGCTGATGTTCTTCCACTGGGGAGAAATCAAAAAGATTTGGAAGGAAGGTGTGGGTGGGATTTCTGGTTGGGGGAGACTGTGGTAGAGACTGGAAGACAAGAGTTGAGGAGACTGAGGAGTCAGGATCAAGTGTCCCAGGAGGAGTGAGACTAGGAAGCAGGGGAGGTGAGATAGGGGAGACACAGGCAGCCATGAGAGCAGTCATTTTCAAAGCTTTGATCTCAAGATCTCGTTACACTCTTAAAAATTACTGAAGAGGCTCGGCGCCTATGGCTCAACGGGCTAAGGCGCCAGCCACGTACACCTGAGCTGGTGGGTTCGAATCCAGCCCGAGCCCGCCAAACAACAATGGTGGCTGCAACCAAAAAATGGCCGGGCGTTGTGGCGGGCCCCTGTAGTCCCAGCTACTTGGGAGGCAGAGGCACGAGACTCGCTTGAACCCAGGAACTGGAGGTTGCTGTGAGCTGTGATGCCACAGCACTCTATCCAGGGTGATAGCTTGAAGCTCTGTCTCAAAATAAAAAAAAATAAAAAAAAAAAAAAAAAAATTACTGAAGAATCCAAAGAGCCTTTCTTCCTTTCTTTCTTTTTTTATTGAGACAGAGTTTTACCTTGTCACTGTTGGTAGCGTGCCGTGGCATCATAGTTCACAACATCCTCAAACTCTTGGGCTCAAGTGATACTCTTACCTCAGCCTCCCTAGTAGCTGGGACTACAGGCGCCTGCCACAATACCCAGCTATTTTTTTTTTTTTTGTTTAGCAGACCTGGGCCAAGTTTGAGCCCACCAGACCCGGAGCATGTGACTGGTGCCCTAACCACTGAACTACAGGTACCCAGCCAAAGAGCCTTCCTTTATGGGGGTTATATCAATATTTACTATATTAGAAATTAAATCAGGGCTTGGTGCCTGTGGCTCAACGGGCTAAGCTGGCGGGTTCAAATCCAGCCCGGCCCGCCAAACAACAAGGACAGCTGCAACCAAAAAAGGGCCGGGCATTGCAGCGGGCGCCTGTAGTCTCAGCTACTTGGGAGGCGGAGGCAAGAGACTCACTTGAGCCCAGGAATTGGAGGTTGCTGTGAGCTGTGATGCCACAGCACTCTATCCAGGGTGACAGCTTGAGGCTCTGTCTCAAAAAAAAAAAGAAATTAAACCAGGACTTTTTTTGAGAGAGAGAGTCTCAAGCTGTCATCCTGGGTGGAGTGCCATGGCGTCACAACTCACATAAACCTCAAACTCTTGGGCTTAAGCGATTCTCTTGCCTCAGCCTCCCAAGTAGCTAGGACCGCAGGTGCCCCCCACAATGCCCAGCTATTTTTTGGTTGCAGTTGTCATTGTTGTTCAGCTGGCCCATGCCATTTTGAACCCGCCAGACTCGATGTATGTGGCTGGCACCATAACCACTGTGCTACAGTCACCGAGCCTAAACCAGGACATTTTCAATAGGTATTTATTGAACCATTTTAAAAATAAAATAAACTTATTACATGTTAACAAAGTATAGTTTTGTGAAAAATAACTGTTATTTCCCAACAGTACAATGAGAAGAGTGGCAT